>VWZN01005863.1:532834-557626 GCA_013396955.1 Regulus satrapa | reverse complement strand
CCTGAACAGGGGCACGGCTGCATGATGCCACCCTGAACAGGGACACGGCTGCATGATGCCATCCTGAACAGGGGCACGGCTGCATGATGCCACCCTGAACAGGGCACAGCTGCAGGATGTCATAATGAACAGGGCACGGCTGCATGATGCCACCCTGAACAGGGGCACGGCTGCATGATGCCACCCTGAACAGGGGCACAGCCACTCATAAGCCTCAGGCTCTCCTGCTCTGCAGCTCCTCAGGGCCCACACAAGCCAGAGCCTTTCCAGGAGTTCCCTTTGGCTGCTTTATGGCAGCGCACCCCTCGTGCTCAGCACTGCCTCCAACAGCTGCTCCAGGAACTGGCTGGGGAGGTGGAGAGACACAAGAGGGACAGTATGGACCCTGACACGGGTATAAATAGGAGCAGCTGGAGATTTGCATATTGAACTCATCCTCTAACACACAGAGTTTCCAGGCAGACTCACACAAACTCATCACACTGATCACATTTTTCCAGAGCTCTCAGGAAGAAACAGATGCTTTAGCAAATTTTGCATCGCAGGCGAACATTTGTTTTAAAATTCTGTGTGTGGAGGAGGGGAAGGGAAGATGGCTGCTGCAGCAGAGATGTGAGGAGTGTTTCCCTTGCCGAAGGCCGGTCAGACTTTCCATGTCCCACTGAAAAGACAAAGGGAATGTGTGCACAGGGTCTGTTGACACAAAACTTAGCAACAACTTGGAGCATGGGAAGAGGGAACATACTAGGGCAGCCTGCTCACATCCTTCCAGGCCTGTTCCAAACACCTTGTCCTGGGATTAAGGTGAAAGAGAAAGGGGCAGAAGATGAAAAGCATCCCTTGAGGGCCCCGTTTGGCACATCCATATCTTAGCAGGAAGCTGCAGAGTGGAGCTGAGGGAGACAGGCCTGGCAGGGAAGTCCGAGAGAGAAAATGAACAGCAGAATGGCAAGAAGAACGTGCAGCAGGGCTGGGCATTTCACATGGTGCTGGCTGAAAAACTCCAAGTCCTCAGCCAACACAAGCTGCAGGATGGAACTGCCCCAACCATCATTTAAAATGCCAAAAAAATCCACCATTTCCCCATACATCTTCCCACACACAAACATACACATTAGCCAGGGTGAAGCTATTTGCATAGAAAGCAGTGTGCCATCTATCAAATGCCGTGTACAAAGGGAAAATAACAAATGAGACAATCTGAGCATCTCACTGACAAACTCATTTATCTTCCCAACACTCCGCCTCACAAACACTCTTAACTATTAGCTGAACAGTAATTTAGCAAATTGGGCACTTGATTATCAAAATCCTGGACTACCTTTTTAAAAAATGGTCCTCTCACAAGTATTTATTTGCAGTTTGTTCACTATCAATATCAGTCAGAGTTGTGAGCTCCCAGGTTTGGCTACAGGCCATGCAGTGCCAAACTGAGCTCTCGCCAAGTTCCTCTGAAGTGGAAATGAAACTGAGCAGGACAGCAAACCCAGCACTGCAAAGGAGCACATCCAGCCTCTCAACTGCTGCATCACTACTCTAAATAATGGACCTTTTCCTTGCCGTGACTTGCCCAAATCACATTTACCATTTTCAAAAGTATTATAGAAGGACGTGCACTTCAGTAAGAAGAAGCCTGACAGCTCAATTATTATCCTTACTTGAAATACACAATGACAGTGTTAGTGACCTGCTATTTCTGGGGAGAGAAAACACTGCTGTACACTACTGACCTCTGTAACTTCTCCCTGTCAGAATCTCTCTCAGTCCAGTCCAAGAAAGGTAATAAATTTATTATTTACATTTTATTTAATACATGTTGCTATGTTGAAAAACATTAACATTTAAAATGCATGTTAATATTTGGGGTGTTGGACATCTATAAAGTGCTATCTGGCTTTATCTTGTTTAATTGATGTTCATAATATAATATGAAATATAACATGAAGTATTATTTTATTTACTGGAAAAGTAAATCCACGCAGGACAGCTTGCCCCACACTTTGTATGATGATTGTCAAATTCAAGATGAAGCATAAATAGAAAGCTCAAGGCTCTACCCCTGCTCATGAGACCATGCAGCAGTGCATGGCATCGTCAGTTTCTAGAAAATATCTTTTATTTAAACTAGCTGAACATTGCTAGCCTATGTAAATTCCTTATCAAATAAAAAAAGGTTTAATGTCAGTATAGGCAAAGGTTTTCTAACCTTGACAAGTCCATGTGGTGGTTCAGGGCATGCTTTTCTAACTTCTGCAAATGAAGAAACAAAATCAACCTGCAAACCAGAGTGTATACAAAGAGTAAAAATATGTGGTATACAGAGAGTAAAAATATGTGGATCCAGACACATTTGGAGTGATCAGAATACACTAGGCAGTTCACAAGATTTTTCCCAGTAACAAAACATTATTAAAAGAGAAGAACAACTCATCAGATCTTAAAAGCACAGGCACACAGAGAATCTCTTTCTATTGGAAAAAGCACTTCACATACAAGAGTTTAATTATTAAAAAAAAAGAAACGTTGAAAAAGAAACAGGCATCGAAAAAAAAAAGGTATAGTCAAAACTGAGATAATGTATTAAACTTTAACAGAATTTAAAAGTTTTTTAAAAAAGAGGCAAACCCCATCACAAGTGATTTCTTGACACGGGAACACCTGACAAAGCAGCGGCTGTACTGCTTACCTAGTTAGCAGCTTATCAACACTATTTCTGTCATCTTGGAAAGGGAGGCTGGTAATAGGACATACCCCAGAGTGAAGAAAATGGAGATCTTGAATCAAACCCACACACACACACCATTATCTTCTAATGTGTTTAATTGGTTTAAGATTCTTCCACCCCAGCATGAGAGATATTGTTACTAAAAATAAAGAGTGCTCCACCTCCTGAGCAGCAGTGGAGACCTGCAGGCAGAAGGAGGAGGGCATTTGAAGCATTATTGAAAAGGAGAAAGTAAATTAATAGTGGTCTAATAGAATTATTCTTTTTGAAGAGTTTCATGTTAAGCCATTTGACAGGGGTAGCTAAGAGCAAGGAGGAAACCAGGCAGTTCCAGCTTTGTGAAGTTTGTTCGTGTTGGGGGGTGGGGAGGAAGAGCAGTAGTGTATTCCTAACTCAGTTTTTCATTCTTATACCATTAAATTTTCATTCATTTGTATTTTGGGGACTTGGGGGTTTTTTTTGGAAACGATGTCTGATTTAAGACTCAATAGATCAAATACTCTTCAATCCTGAAGGCAAAAAAGGATTAGGTAGAACAGCAGAAGGAAGGGTGAACTGTTGATCTATTTATATTCCACCACCTATTGGGTCAGCAAAGTCTTACATAAAAGCTTTGTAGTAGCTGGAACTTGACTTGCTTTATATACATGACAAGAATTAGCTCCCCCATAGACCTACTTTGCTTAGCCTGATGAAGGGAAATGGTTTGTGCATTTCCAAATCCAAATCCTGCTTTCATGAACACCTCTGATGTCAGAAGTTCTTTCTTTTTTGTATCTGTCACAGAGATCACTCAAACAAATCAGAATGTACATCCTTATCTTTCAGTGTATTAGCATTGCAAAACATTGCCTTGTATTCCCACACTTGTAATTAAGAGTAGCCTTGAGGAAGAGGATGAGTACAAACACAATTTATCATTAGTGTGGAGTTAAAAGAAGTTCTGCCTCCATCTCCCTGACTATTATTTGTATGTTGTAATGTTTAGCACTTCTCCAATGTCTCAAAGGCTGTGGGAAACAGTAGGTATGGTTTCTTTTGTTAAAATGATCCATTTTTCATTTTATTCCTTGCTGCCTATGTCTATGCCATTCTAAAACCTCAGCAACTGCTGTACTCTTACATTTCATAATAAAAACAAGGCTTATGTTCATAACCACTCCTAAAAGGAAGGTCTTTCATCATCCCAGCCAGCTTTGTTTGGTTTTTTTTCCACATGAAATGCAACATTAAAAACAGTTCACTACCTGCCAGGTGTGAGCAGCATCTCAACAATTACACGTTAATGAGACCTGTCCTCTGGGAGAAGGTGGAGCTGAAAGCTCTGAACAATTCAGACAACAATCTCTGTTGTAGACCGAAAAAAGCTTCTGATGAGGACTCACCAACCTTCAGTCCTGACTGTACATGGCCTGTTGTGAAAAGCAGACACAACCAGGCAGTCATGGCATAGGCAAAGGGATGTAAAGAGCAAACTTCGGGGATTTTTAGTTATATCAGACATATTTTCCCAGAAGAACATTTGCATCTCAGCTGTTTCAATCCAGTCTGAGGAACAAGGACCAATATAAATTATGCAAAGCAACTACCAAACTACAGGACTACAAAGCAGACCACCTAAATGGCCTTACAGTTCTCCTCCACTCACACCATTCATCCTGTACTTCTGCTACCTCTACTCTCCCTTTTTACTACAATTCCTAAACCCCTCTTCCACAGAACTCCTAATTGTGTGCTTAAATTTAAGCATAAGAGCAGACGTTCTGCTGATTCAGGTCCTTGAATTCACTCTGCTCACACTCAAGAGAAATGCTGCTGTCTCATAAACCACAAGTACACACGTGCTGGCAGTGTTCCTCCTAGCCTAAGGATGAAATTCAGTGCGAAATCCTAGCCACTGAATGAGCACCCATCCATTCTGTGTACGGGAATACCAACACACAACAACTGGATGTTATTCCTCAAACACTACTGGAGCCTTGGGGTATAGTATTGTCAACTTCTCCTGCTTTCAGAAAGCAGCACACTTTGTTGAGTTCCTGATTAGACAGAAAACATGCTGTGACAGCTCTAAAAAGGGCAGAACTTTTTTAAAAACTCATCTATTATAAACCAACTTTCCTGGAGCGATGCACAAGATATGGGTTACTGTGCTCCCAAATGATGGGAGGTGCTGGGGACTGGAAAGGTGCTCTATTAAATCCTCAAATGGAAGGAAGCCAATTATCCCTTCAAAGCACTCCTGGCACTCCTTCACTTGCTTTTAAAGTCTCCTGCACAGAACAAATTGCTGTGCAACAGAAGCCAGGGAGATCCACAGATTAATGTGAACCGCATGACAAAATGCAGCAAAAATCCTCAGCAACCAACAGAGTAATTTCATGGCAAATTATGTAATCAGAGGGATATATTTAACAGCTACAGCATCACAGCAAAAAGATCAAGCCAATATCATATACCTGTATACTTTATACCTTCTGCCTTGCATCTTTGTATGTGCCTGCACAGAGCTGGTATCACCACAACCATTTTCCATCCAGCAGTTCTGGATTAAGCTGCTCTTGGCCCATATTTGGAATGACAGTTACACAAGTTACTGCACACCCGTCCAACCTTCCCTTAGCTCTAACAGATTATGCTAAAAGGGCAGAAGTGAATGGTGCTCCCTTTTATTGTGTGAAGTAGACAGAGCTCTGATCCTTCCCCCTGGGCAGGAGGGTGGTCCTGGAGGGATGCTCCAGTACTCCCTGCTGGGTCTCACATCCTCCCTGCACCTTGGGTGACCATTTTTGTGTTCACACCAAGATTTCCTGCCTGAATCTCTGAATACATTGTGAGTATGAGCAGGGCTGCAGAAATGCAGCCTAGGTCCATTCACAGCCAGATCTCAGCTGCAAGGGAATGCCAATAAACTAGAGAAGTACAGAACCTGTTTATGTCTACAAACACTCAAAATGAAGTAAACCTATGTCCAGAATTTGCTAATAAAACTTTTATCCAGTTAAATAACTGTGTCTTCAAAGAGTTTAGGTTGAAAGACACAAATATTATTCAGTTATTTTCATCAGAATGAACAACTAACATCCATCTCTACTCCACACCATCCTAGTGACATCAGATAGCAGAATCAGGCAGTCTAAACAAATGTTTAATTTTCACTGTTGGCAATTAACTGTCTGAAAATATTTAGTGAAATCTCTCCAAATCTTAAATATTTAAATCAGAATTCCTGACACCTATAGTAGTCTTAACAAAGGCAGGTACTTGTAAAAAAAATCAATGAAAACTGAGAGCTCCTAGACTCTGGAAGAAGTGTCCAGCGTGGGCAGGCAGGGTGAGAGAATGTGTTTTGTCTCTTTGGTAATACCCATAAGTATTGGCAACCAAGCCAGGCTTCCATCCTCTGACTCTTCCTCTCTCCCTCAAACCAAAGGAGCAAGAAACAAACGTAGATGTCAAAGGAAATAGTCACACACCTACTGAGCGTGAAGCTAAGGGTCATCAGGAGGGAAAAAGGGAAAAAAGAGTAAGTTCCATTGGTTTGCAAACAGCTGAACGGGGATGTAGGCACTACTGCCTCAAGGCTTACACCTCTGTCCAGATGAGTCCAGTCTAAAGAAGCTTAACTCAAAAAGTCCAGCAGTTTTTGTCACTGCTGAGCAATAGGAACCAATTCAGGCATTTGCAAGCAACTTTTTGACTTCTTCAGACAGAACCAACAACGTGTGAGAGTCTGAGCAGCTCCTGCCTGCAGCAGATGAAGAAGAGACTGCTCTGTTACCCCGGCACAGAGCACAGCCTGAAGGCAAGGCTCCTGGAGAGCATGGCACCAACTTCTCTGGGAACTGAGCTCAGCCCAGGCAGACTAAACCACTTCTGATCTCAAACCAAACCCCATACCCCAAGATCTGAGATCCCTAATAAAAACATTTTAAGTGAAACCCAAAATGTACAATGAATACAATGTTGTTCCAAGTGGGAACAAGCTCCAAATCAAATCTATGCACACATCAGTGGCTTGGGGGACAGATTCCCCTGTCAGAAGGAGAAAGCTGCCTTCTGTGCCAGATCTGTTTGCTGCTATTGAAAATGTGCTTTGTTTCCTCTAGAGACAGATGTTAAAATGGTTCCTAGACCCAGACAGCAGTGCCAAAGTAAAAGCAAGCTGAAGCAATGTAGTAGTTTTCTGCTGTTTTCTGTTGCCTGTGCTTCTTCGGCTTTTTTTTTTGGCTTATCTCAATAGCCTTGAAAGAGTTCCTTTATACCAACACCTCGGCAGGAAAAACAAGATGTGATCACATCTGGAGATTCTTTTACAATGTACGTAGGAAAACAATCAATAACTTGGAAAAACTCATCACTCCTTGCAGAGCCAGGGACTGCACAAAGAAAATGATTTTCTCTTTTCCAGTGCAGTAGTACCCAACTCCTCCCATCTTCCCTGCATTTTAAATGCATCTCAAAAATTAGCATGTTAGAAAAGCCTGAGCTTGTGCTAAGCACCCTTTGAATATTAACATAATTAATGTCATCAGTAATACTCTGAGTTTGTAGAAACAGCAGGTGAATCAATGGGAATGATGTATCCACCTGAGAAAGGAATGTGACCTTTAAAATCCATAGGGCTTTATCAGAACTTAATTTTAAAGTGGGCTGCTTGTAGCTCAGAACAAAGCTGACTGCAACTCTGGAGAAAGCTAACAGAGACACCAGGTACTCAAGAGAAACCCAAAATACAACTGAAGCACTGGAATTTCCTTACAGAAGGTGCCTGGCCTATATCAAAAGGTAAGATGGGTTGCAGGACAGACTGAGGAGCCACATCCACAATGCTTAAAATTAAGTTAAATTCTTTAAACCCCAAAACCAATTGGAATCAGTTTGTCCACTTTTTAATTTCAGCAAATCAAACAATTTTCCTTTCTGCCAGTGAACACTGAAAGGGCTTCAGCAATTGAAATAACTTTATTTTGTCTTAACTACCTCAAAACAATAATTTCTTCACAGCTGAACTACTATGGTAACATTTCAAGGTTGTCAGCAGTAAGTGAACTAGAGGGAGTTTCATGGAAACAATCAATCAAGGGGTTCTGGTGCATAACTTCATTTTCATAGATAAGGCTGCAGCTAGAAGCCCTCACAGGAATTTATCTCCCTGTAAATTGTTATGGACTATTGTTCCTTACAGAGCTGATGTCACGACAGTCATGCAATAAAATCAGCTTTAATGGAATGAGGCATTTTAAACCTCAATATGCCTCTTTATTTTATACAATTCTTCAACTGTTTTAAAATATGCATTATATTGGCTTGCTTATAAAAGAAAGCTTGGATTGATTTCATGTCATTTTTCCAACACTGAAGGATTGGATTTTTTTATGTCTAAAAGGATCTTCACACTTCTCCATATTGAAAGGGCACAGACCTGAGCAGAGGAACAATGACTTCTTTGAGGAAATTTTTAAAAGGGATAAACATGGCTGCTTAGCTGGCATTTTCATACAGTTTCACTTGAATGACCTGTAGCCTGGTGAAAAGTGAAGAAAAAAGCAAACCTAAAAGGCTCTAAAGAGGCAGCTTTATCAGCACTGCTTGTGGCCAGTCGATGCCTTTGTTCCTTGAAGGCCTCTGCAATAATTTCTCTATTGAGCAAAGTGATGTTTATTGAGAATGGCTAAGCTGAGCAGCAGCAGGTCCCCCTGCTGATCCGTTTATCCATCCCACTCCGAGCAGCATCTCGGGCTCAAAGTGTCCCTCTGGTACAAAAAGCACCTGACAACACAGAAAGCCTCCAGGACTTCCTGGGCTGATGCAGTGACTGTGTGATGTTTCACCCTTTTTCTCTCCCTCATTTCATGTCTCTTCCTACGGAGCTCTCTAGCTCTCCATTGAGTCCAAAGATTACTTCTGCTAGCCCACAGATGTGTCCATTTTATGGGATTTTAGAAGAACCTGTAATTTACTGGAGGCATTAATAGATCAGGTACTTCTAAGAACAGATATGCAGCCTGGAAATTGCTGAGAGATTAGGCTTGGCATTAACTTGTCATTGTCATCAGCCCAAACAAGAGGGAAACCTCATCAATTAACTGGAGAGACAGGATGCCCCCCCCGAACAGGCAACACATTACAGCTCAGTGATCAATAATTTAAACCATAGCTGGTGCTACACTGTGCTTCAAAAGCTCCAACTCACGTGCTCAAAGTATTTTAATAACTGTCTGCTGTAGAAACTGGGAAATGAAGATGAAGACTTGCCCACAGTCACACAATGACTCGGTAAGAGGAGAGGAAAGGCATCTCAGGAGCTGTTTGGCTTCAAGACTGGGGTTTCAACAGACAATACTGCCTCTTCTCCTCTCATCTCTTGATGGAAACTTTGATTGTAACTCGGGAGTGACTGCAGGAGATTGCTGCAGTCCTGCTGGGGGTGGGTGCCGGTGGTTTCCTTCACTCTGTTTCTCTTGCTTTTGCTGGTTTCTCAGTCACCCTGTCACGAATGCAGGGAGGTTCTGAATCACTGCCAAGCATTGCTAATGGAAGTGGGGAGCAGGAAGGAAATAAAGAGGACTGCTTGCAGAATTAGAAGGACTTTTTAGTGTCTAAAATATTAAAGCAGGACAGCAAAATGGCTGTGTTGCCTCTGACAATAGAAGCAAAATGGTTCTAAACTAGAAAAAATGTGTAAGCCTCTGCAACTTATCAATAATATTCTTGTTCTGTAAGACAACTTTAACAACCAACAGAAATATAAAATATGAAAATCATGTGGAAAAATACAGTATTTGTTCCTGCCTTAGTTCATATTAATTCAACTATAGCTCCTGTGAACATTTTCTGTTCTAAATCTGGACAGCCAAGTGTATTTTGAGCTCAAAGTGCTCCAATGAATTCAGTGGATAGGTCACGCTCAATATCACAGGTTGGTTTTTGCTGATTTAAGGCTACTGCCACCTAAGCTAAAAAATCTCCACTACTCTAAAAGCTTGATACAAAGTTTCTAACATGCTTTAACAGACAAGCTTTCCTTCCACATGTCATTAGGTGTAAAAGAGAGCCCAGTGAGGGAGGGGAAACACAGCACTTTTCCATGTATTCAAACTGTCCTCAAAACCACCGGCTCCAGGAACTGCAGCAGTAATTTTGCAAAAGGCAGGCAGCAGTAAATCTGAAAGGACAAACTCTTGGGACAAATGCTATGGCTGTTCACTGCTGGC
This sequence comes from Regulus satrapa, assembly GCA_013396955.1. Lineage (NCBI taxonomy): Eukaryota > Metazoa > Chordata > Aves > Passeriformes > Regulidae > Regulus > Regulus satrapa. Next base: position 547,684 of record VWZN01005863.1, on the reverse strand, counting down.
AGGGACAGGCAGGCTCCGTTTTGTACAGAGAGACCATCAATTTTGCACAGAATGACATTCAGAGAGGACTACGAGTCAGAAGGACTCCTAGAGATGAACCTTAAACATAAAGCACATTTTGCTTAAGTAAATCCAAACACCCCGGTATCACCTTCACTCCATCATCAGTCCCAAGTCTGACTCCTTGAACACAGGATAGCAGCTGTCGAGTAATTAAATTTTAGAGACATTTCTAACTCTCGAAGCTGTTTGGTTAAAATACTAAAAATAAACAAGGCAGAGTTGTGCTTCCAGGACAAATGCCACTCGAGCAGCTCTGTGAGGATCCACAAATGGCCCTGAGACACAGAGATCCCCCCTCGCTCTGCACTTGAGAGAACTGTACTTGGGGATAAGTCGTTATCCACTGAAGTGTCCCACTGCAAGCACTCACTGGGGGAAATGTCTACCCTGCTGCATCCTGACTTCTTTCCTTTTTTCATTACATTCTTTCAGAATCTATTGGAATCAGAGGAGGACAAAGACTACGCACAGTGCTGGAATAAAAAAACTTCTGGAAAAAAGCAGTAAGTTCCAGCAGCAAGCTTTTCCTAACTTAACTTTGCTTGAAAAACTTTCCAATAGTTCCAGCTCACCAGATCCTGCTGAGTTTGGGCAAGGACTCATTTTTCACTCATTCTTGTCCAATGCACAGTTCTTTTTATGCAATTTATTATCACAAACAATTAAACATTTCAGTGAGAAGTCTTTCCAATCTTAGCTATCTACCTGTCACTGAACTCCTAAACACTGGGCTCCATTCTTCCTTTCACAAAATGCCATGAAGAAACATCTATTTGGTTTTTTTTTTTGGGATCTCCTCCACTTGCAAAGGGTGTCTGAACATCAGACAGCCCTAGTGCTCCACCAGGCCAGCTCCAAGGAGAAGCAGCAGAGCTGTCCCAGACACGCACCGGGACCGGAGCCCTGGAGACACAGAACCAGCCTGGACACATCTGGCAGCCCCTGCCCAGATGAACTCTGGTGTACAGGTCAGGAAGGCAGGCTAACAATAACGAGATGGGGCTGCACACAGCCAGCTACAGCAGAATTTAAGTGCTCAAGCTCCATCGTGAACCTCACCAGCCCAATTTTGAGCCTCTTTGCCCTCTGGGAGCCATTGCCCTTGTCTGCTTTCTCCACCAGAGGAGTAACCTGTAAAAAACACTGGCTGCTGAGTTGCACAAAGAGGTAAAACAGCATTTCAGAAACCAATGCAAACATAGGAGAGCCCCAAATGAGCTGAGTTAAATACTCTGCAAAATGGGAACCGAGTTTTACTTAGGAGAAACAAATCTATGGGGAAGGCAGTTTTGTGTGGAGTGCATTTTAGTTCAACCAAGATGAGCTGCTTGGCTTTCTAGCACTTGTTCTATTTATTCCTCTGCTCCAATCTTCTCAGTGTGACGTCTTTAACGAGGAGATCACAACATCCCCTGTACTGGCCAGGGAGATTAAGCAACACACAGACACACACACACACAACTAGAAAGCAAGAGTCTTTGAGATTTAACTCCAAATCTATGCTGGTTTGCCATAAGGATTTGACATTTAAATGACTGAATAATGTTAATCCTTCACTAATATTAGACTGCTGCTATGAGGTATTACAGGATAAACCCAAGCCATTTTCTTTAGAAAATGTATCTCCTTATCACTATATCAAAGATGTCTGCTGATTTTCCCCTGGGAATCTTCTGTTCCTAGGAGAGATGCAAATTTATTATTGGACTTGCCCATGCCTAGGTGGCACTAGACCACAAAATAAGGAGCAAGACGTTTGGTTTTCATGTTCATAAAGCTCAATAAACACACTATTCACTACTAAAATATCAGCTGATACACAATCAGAGCAAAGTCCGTCTATTTTTGTATTTATTTACAAGGTTCACTGGAATAACAAGGATCCCAAATATACATCAGAGGTAATTAACCTCTAATTTCTATGAGCACATTCATAAAACACTGCTTTAGGGTGAGAAGCAGGAAGACAGAATAGAAGATCATAGTTGAAACAAAAAGAGAAAATTTTTCTTTTGTCAGTAGTCTGGCCATACTACAAAGCAAGTACAGACCACAGCAATAATTTTTCTTCTTTTAATACAAAAACCAACCAACAATTTTAGCTAGAAGTGCAGAGCTGAATGTTCAGATTTGTGGCCTTTCAATAAACCCACTTTAATTGCTTATTTTCTATCTCTTTCCATTGTAAGACAAACAAAGATGCCATTGAGGAGGCATCTCCCCTGATAAGTCAATCAGAACATGAGCCTGCAATTACAGTAATACTCTGCATAAAGGCTTCCCTTATTAATCCAAAAGAGCTCTATTTCAAAACCCACTATTTTACCAGGCTGCCATTCTCAGAAGTGCAAAAATTCTTCTGGATTCTTTGTGCCCAAATTCCAAGCCATTCAACCAGCCTTCCTCTTTGTAGAGAGCCTTTATTTGTTCCATTTCCAAGGATAAAAAAGGCAGGGTACAGTGGCACCACTGCATGTCCAGCAACTTCATCAGGTTCTTCCTGCTGTTCCTGTGGATTGCTGCTGTCAGAGATCACCTCCGTTTGCAAAGCCTCCTATCAATCATTGCTGTAGTGCCATATATTAACATTAAATAATGTTAATTAATTAACAGCCAACAACCCTGCTAGCCAGGTTACCTCTCATGTGGATACTGTTAGCTTGAGAATTTTTTTGCAATTTCTGTTGGTTAAAAGATATTCCACAAAGAATAAATGTAATATTCCATATTTTAATGGAACTCTTTTTCTCAATTAACAAAACCCAAACAAATAACCCCCCAAATTTAGTGTATAAGATAGGACAATTCAACAGAGAGAGCTGTATTAGGCAAGGACTCTGACACCAAATTTAGCAGGCAGGAGGAACTGTGATTTTTAAAAAATCTTTAGCAGAAGAGTGGCCAGGGCAGAATCAAGGAAGGCTACAAGCACATTGCACTATTCCTGGGGAGAGATCCTGTTCTGAGCTGCCCTGAAAACACCCCTCAGGAGGGCAGACATCCTCACCTTTGGGTATGTAAGCAGCTGCAGCTACCACCAAAGTCTTCAAGAACCATCTTTTAAGGGATTCAAATGACACTTTGTTGTTGTCCAGCAATCTTATATAACTGGTGAATGTTTGGCACATGAAAGGAGGCATTTTTCACATGAAGAGCTGTTCACCAGTGTCATTCACATGAAGGACAGATGGCTGTCCCTACAGAGAAAGTTCTGCCCTTGACTTTTTGTATTTCTGATATAAATTTGCTTTTGTTTGGTCTCTTGCTCTCCCAGGGAGTCAGGAAAGAGCAGAAATAAAACTCTGTTCAAGAGCACACTTTAACTTGTGCTGCTAAGAACAGAAACTAGGCCAGGGGAGATTTCAGCGCTGCTGTCAAGAAGGGTTTCCACCTATACAGAACAAAGCAAAAAAACTCACTACTGAAAAAGACTTTGTAAAAAACATTTAGGGAAAACCTGTAGCTCAGTCTTCAGATAGACGCGTCTCAATTTCAGAGAGGTCTGTAAAAGAGGAAGAATTCATTTGTGCAAAGGACTTCGGGGACTCAGGGGTTTTTATTCAGCCCTGGAAACTTCAGGCTGTGTGTTAGCACTCCAAATCCTCCCCATCGGATCAATAAAGCCTGCAGTCATTACGTCTGATAGCTCCTGCCTTCCAGGAAATGAGCTTGTGAGTTTTATTCTAATTGTCAAAAAGGCAGGTGTTCACACCACCAAAATCAACTGTAAAGGGAGCACTTAAGAGATTCTTGTTGGCAGTCTCAGGAGAAAGCAGGAATAAAAGGTCAAGCGCTGGATTTCTCTTGCATTCACACACGGATTCTGTCTGCACTCCCCTTGCTGAACACTTTTCCACACAATGTTGATTTTTAATCGGTACCTTTCTCTGGCAGTTGAATTAACTGGGAATTTGTCACTACACTCGAGTCAATCCAGATTAATGCACAAAGTGAATTTAGAGTTGAGCTAACTATCCCTTAGTTAACCTTTGCCTGAATGATTTTATTCTCCACCGAGGGAGTCCAATTCCAAATCTCTGAAGTGACTTGGAACTGGACATATTCACCCGGGGATAAAGGGAAACACAGTGGGGAAACGGAGCAGAAATGGTCAAACTGGGGTAAATCTTAAGCATACAAACCATGTGGTTTTATCTAGACTAGAGCTTTTTCCAACAACACAGACACCTCTTCTGTGACACCGGGAAGAAAAGCACAGGCAATGCTTTATCCACTGCAGTACATCTACACTGTGGAGCTACATCCACTCGAGAACCCCTGGCACCAACAAAAATTCCAGCTTGCCCAAGCCAGCTGGCACAAAGATGGTGTGTAATTCCCTCAAGGTGAGATTACAGCTCTGTGTGCTATTCAGAAAAATAGGCCAGACAATTGACCTTCCTCTGCCAGGTGGGCTCATTTGCCCTTTCTCACCAGTAATGCTGGAAAAAAACCAAACATGAATGATATCCTGAAAATATCCTCTTTACACAGCTTTGAAAGCAAATGCCAATTGCAGCCTTCAGGGGACAAGTGCTACTGCTGCAGTACATCTGGTAATTAGTCTATAAGGGTTTCTGTTTATGATAGGAGTGGAAACCAACTATTGCAGCAGAATTCACACTGGCTGAACACAGAAGGGCTGTTTTAATCCCTCTCCCAGCTGTGCCCAGTGGATCTGTGCTGGCAGGACCCTGGAGTTGGTAGAGCAGAAGTCACTCAGTTCTCCTAAAGGTGGTTTCCTCAAAAACACTTAATGCTTTTTCTGAACCTCTGCAACCTTTAACTGCCCCACACTATCTCACACAGAGCACATCCCTCACTGTTTCAATCCAGAGCTGTTCTGTAACCAGGAATGTATCCACAGATCACCACAAGTTCTCCGGGAAAACAACACAATATCCTTGAAATTAATTACAGAATGGCAAGGGGATTTAATCTTATTGAGACCGTATATAAAACAGCATTTAGCCCTGGCATTCACACTCTACACCTAATAAACAAAATTAAAATTCAAATCAGCCAGGAAAACAACTACAACAAGCACTTCCATAAAGTCCACAATGACAAATGCCAATCTCCCATTTGCTGACACAGCAGAGCAGAGGAACAAGCCACGCTTTTCCTGGCATTAACTTAAATAGTTCCTTGGATATACAGTCCCCGTGGACAGTATTGGCCTGAATGTCACTGGAGCTACAAGTACTTCAGTTCTGCTTGTTGTTTTTTTGGACTTGCACTGTGCCTGCATGACAAGTGGGCTGCTTTAGCCTTGCAAACTGTACAGCCTCAGAGAACAAGACCAAAGTGAGAATCAGATAGAATTATTTAATGTGTAAGAGAAAGAAGTCATGGATCTGAGACACTACAGCGGTTTTATCTCTGGAGTACTATGCAGGAAGGTTCACATGCTGCAATACAGACCAAATAGTTTTTTGTTTTCCACTTCAAACTGGCAGGACTACGATTATTCAAGGAAAACAAGTTTATTTTCTTGTCTCTTCTGAGGAAAGGAGTAAAACTTGAGAAAGACAGTGGAGAATGAAAGGAGAATGAAAATACAGTCAGAAGGGAATGACTGGCAGTTGCAGGAGGAAACTAATCTTGAAAATGGACCAGAGGCTGCTCAAAGTGGATGCAGAGAGGAGGAATAAAGGGGGATTTATGCAGATTGAAGCAGAACTCTCACAAAACAAAGCCTCCATATCAGAACTGCTGTGCTTTTTCAGGAATCTCCAGAATATGAGAAGTGCTTTAACTAGCAGTGTGGACAAGTGGTTTGACCATTTAACCATCCTAACATTTTACACAGTGTTCTGCAGTATGGCAGTCTGAAAAGAGAGAGAGTTGTTTGCAAAAACACTGCAGCAAAACACAGTACAGGAAAGTACAGGAAAGTACAAGGAAACAATTCAGTTCTAAACCAAGCGAGAGGAAGTAAAACACCTCCTCTTAAAATACCTCCTCTCCAAAATGATTTTGTTCTGTGTGCTGTACTTTTGACAACCTCTACAGCTCCAGTAACATGAGCTACAGTGATGTGAACCTCTGAGCACGTCACTAGGATCACTGGGATCTGGGAGACAGAGGGTCTGTGGCCAAACCAGCATCTCTCTGCTTCAGCATGCACTGGAATTAAAAAAAAAAAACCATTACAGAGGGGACAGATAAATGAAAACTCCACTGAGATGACAAAAAAAGCAGTGACCTCGATTACCCTGCTTCCAAGCAGCTTTTATAGCTTATTTCACTGTCACTAAAATCTACAGTTATATTAAGGTTTAAATTTTATTATTTTAACATGCTCGTATGTTAAATTTTCAGAATATATTAAATCAGAATTTTGCAATTTTCATAAAAATCTATAAATATATTTTTCAGCTCAAGGAATTAATATCTTATTTCTGCTGTGAAAAAGGACAGAATGTACAAATACAATTAGCTGTAATTCACAAGCTGATTCTTTCTAATATAGATATTAATAGTAATAAAATAAGAATTGACTTATTGGAAAGCTAGACTTACACAGGATGCAAATACTATGTTTATAAAATATTATTTTGGTGTTTCAAAGTGCAGACTTAATAAGCATCCACAGTAAGGTGAAGGGTGGAGAAGTTTAGACATAAAAAGCTGAAAAACTGCCATTATCTGCACCCTTTACATGTATGCCTACATTAAAATATAATCCTTTTTTTTATTTGAATTTGCACCTTGCCAAACGTTCTACTGCCTCATCCACTGCATTAAATATTTCACAACTGGCAACGCTAGGAATGATGTAGATAAGGTTACTAAGCAGGAAAACAAGGTTCTGTTTTATCAGGGCAAACAAATGCAAGAGCCCATCATGAACCGTGAACCATTCTCAGCTGGCCGCTGGCAGGGCTGTTAATTATGGGAGCAAGAGAAGCTCCAAGAGGGGGATCAGCAGCAGAGCTTTGTGCTACAGCTGCCTGGTTAATGCCTCCCCTCTGATTTGGAAGAAGGTGTCATGGAGGGACTGCCAGGGGTGAGAGGAAAGAACTTATTCTAGTGGTAAAGAGTGCAAGATGTTTGGAAAACCAGGGAACCAGTGCTCCCTCCTATGAAACTAACCCTTAAAGTCAATGTGGTAGCTCCCTTTGAAGGAATTACAGGGAGAAGCACATAAAAGAATTCCATTCTGGAGCTGTTTAAACACTGCATTTTTATGGTGACAGTACAACTGTAAATGACGCCTTGTGGATTAATGAGGGTTCCATAAATGAACAGCCCAAACTGGGTTAAGAAATTTACTGGCTTCTCTGTCTTCTTTCTGGAAAGAGTATTTCAAAACAACACTCATCTGCTCTCCAAGGCTGTATTGGGAGTTTTCAGCCAATGATTTCCCATCTGGTTGATTGAGAGCTGCAGAGAAGAGAGCCTCTAATGGCACTTGGTGCGTGGTTCCAGAGCCTGTTTGTGACTCTGCCCGGTGACCAGGCAGTAACTGTTCACACAGCACAGTAATGCTAAAGATTTCTTGCAAGGTTAAGGGGCAAAGAGAAAATTGCTACCTTACTGAGGTCACCTCAAATGCATTTCTCTTAAAAGAAATGATGTGAGCAGGCTTACCAATTCGAAGCTAAAATGTTCAAGCAGCACAGGGCCTGCTCCTCAGCCCGTTGCTGAAGCTGTTTAAACCAGGCTGCAGGGCTCATCTGAGCAGATTGGCTAGTGACTCTGAAAATGAGGCAACAAGCAGCTGGGGATTTAACCCAGGCTCGGTACAGCTGCTGCCATGGGGCATGGAGCAGGAAGAATGCAAGAGCAGATATTTTTGGATACCTTCTTCCTGGACTGAGCTGTTTTTAAATTTCACTTTAAGGCTACTAAGGTTCAAGAAGAACTTTTCCCCTCTTTATTTCAGTTTCTGGAAAAGGAAGTAACTTTCCTAGAGAAACAGGGAACTCTTAAGTTGGACTCTAACCGACAGGCCAGTATTCTAAAACCTACTAAAATCACACTAAAATCTACAGAGTGAAACTGGAAGTGAAATGCCTCAGTACCTTCGGAAGATCCAGCTGTGTTAAAGGCTGGCAGGTATTTCTTGGTGTCCAATTTCCAGGTGGGTTGCTCTCTCTCACCCCATGGCAGTACATTAATGGGGACAGCTGCTGTTCCTCTACCTTCTCTCTCTGCAAACTCTTCCTTCAAGGGCAGCTGAGGGTGTTGCAGAAGTCCCTCAAGCAGAGTTACCAACAGTTCATGCCAGCACTTGAATCAAAACCGGGTCCCCCTTAGTGAGGGTTTCTGTTAGAATTTTCCCATCCCCCAATTTTTCCTTTAAAGCCATGCAAATAGCCAGCTTTTCCACTGCCTCCTAAAATACAATTTCCTTTGACCTTCCAAACCAAAGAGACTTGACATTAGCTCTGCTTCCTCAGCGGGCTGTCCCTGATCAGAAGTTTCTGACGCTTAAAACATCAGATGAACTCTTGATTCCAAGCATGTGTAGCCTTCCTTCTCCAAAGGCTGAAATTAGGTCCTGTGAGGAGGAGGAAAGAGGCATGCAGGCAATCTGCTTCCACTGGTGAGTAAAGTATAGATGATCTTCCCCAATTTCTTGATAAATTAGAAAAGATGGATATAATTAGCTGTCCTAAAGACCAAATAAGCTTCTGGCTTGCTACAGAGTAAATGAAGGTTTTGTACAGTGTAGCCCACAGGCCAAGCCATGAAAATATTCCTCTGTAGAATCAGGAATTACAATGCCCTGCATGCTCAATCTCTAATGGAAGACTAGTGCTCCTAGTTAGTTACAATCCTTTCAACACAGGAGAAATTTAATAACACTGTTCTTTTGTGCGCTGACTGAAAATTTAAAAATTATTTTCCTTTTACCTAAGGCTGCCGTTCTTCCAGAAGAATGTTGCCTGAAACTCTAGTCATGAACACGATCAACTCAGAGGCTCACTCATGACTGAACTAATCTGATACTGCTTCCCTTCATTCTCTTCTATACAGAACATTTCTGTCACAGTGAGAACTGCGATGAGGAGAAACATGACAGTGAAATCTCGGGTTTATAAATCACATCAGGACAAAAAGGTAGCACTTGAGAAAAGCTCTGAATATTCTGTGCTTGCTACTGCACATCTAGAATACGCACATGATGTGCTCCTTAAGATGTGAGAGCAAAAAAATCACCTTTCATGTGCCTAAATAACTCAATTTTATAAACTTTGAAATACTAATATATAGGGAAAAAAGGACAAAATTCAATATTGTCACGTGGACTTTAACAGATGATGTTTTCTGCTAGTTCCCTGTACCTGGGAATGGAGCAGAGCTCCTACTTCTCCACAAACATTGACTGCTAGATGTAAGTGAAGCACTGGTTTATCTTTAACTCTGAGCTCAAACTTGAAGTTGCAATAATTTCCCAACTTAGAGCAATAGAAGAGCCTTATCTTACATCAGTGTAAGATATATAGTAGCCTGCTATCTTACAAATTTCAAGTAAAACTTTGACTCAACACTCCTGGGATCAGCCTAAATTCTGAGATAAACTTGAATGAATGTAAGAACAAGTCAAATCAGCTTCCACACTCAGGCTGCCTTAGCTAACAGAAAACTTTCTTTGCCAAAGACACAAGAGCCACATCAGATACCTATGTTAAAAAACCCCTCCTCTGAACAGTATCTGTTTAATTTGAGGATTTTTGGATACCTCCCCTGCTTCTCTTTATCTGTGTAAGCTTGGCTTTTATCCCATATGTTGGCTGTGAAGATGCAGGGGGTGGGGGAGAAGAAGCTCTACCAGTTCTCACTTGATGGATTAAATTACTATCTTCTGCTCTGTGGAAATTCAAATACTGTAACAACAGCTGAAGCATAAGGCACCGATGACTTCCAAAGATGCAAAGAGTAACTGATCTCTTAATATGATACAATGGAAACAAGGGGAAATAATTTTGCTAATGACAACTGCATTGTTTTAAGTATTTCCTTGAGTTGACACTAAGCAAGCAATTAAAAATACTGAAACCATAATTCCAGTAAAATGCTGCATAGGTAGGCTTTGGAGAGATCAAAGGATTAATCTTAGATTTAAATTTGTAACTACAAAGTGCTAAAGCAATACTGCAGATGAAAAACCCAAACTCCAATGCCAACTTCCACTTTTGATGGCAGATGTATCCTCCGGGGCACCTGGCAGCTCATTTGCAACCTGGGCTTCCCCTTCCACTGCCAAGGGCACGAACCCCCCACACAGGGACTGCATCAAATCTGACAAGCAACTGCAGCTCAGCTATCAAGGGAATGCAAACCACAGGTTGAGCATCGTTCTATATTTACATGGTTTTCAATGAAAGTTAACAAGGGGAGGACATGAAGTTTGGGGTGTTTACTCAGGGATCGAGCAGCTAAAAACCAAACCTGGTAAAATTGCTTTATTTGCAGCTGTGCCTCGTGAGTCTGTCATAAGAAACACGGTGAGTCTGCGTTTAGCATGAGCCAGAGATCGTTGCATAGAGCAGAGCTTCTGTCAATGCTGGAAATAATTCTGATATTGCAAAAGCACCTTGGCTACCACGAAATTCAGCTACCAAGCCCAGCCTGCCAAAAGCTTCTGTGTGAAACTCTGAAATGATCTCTCAGTGCTGCCAGGGTGGGAATTTGTTCCAGTCAGACTAGCTGGGAATATGGACAACTCTTGCTTGTCAAGTGTTTTAAGTTTTGTAGAAAGTAAGAGGGCTCAAAAAAACCCAGAAATATGAATGAGGGAAAACAAACTCATGTTTTGTAGGGTGTTTTAAAATCACATTAAAGCAAGCTACGTGCAAGTTCTGCTTTGAGTCTCTAGAGAGAGTACATGTCCCAGCTCCTGGGAAGTCCTGCTCCTTCTTCTGGCTGGCCAGTGTCTCCTTTTAACCCATGAATGTGGGTTAAATGGTGATGATGGTTCATCTTTCTGTTCCATTTCAAGGACTCTAACAGAATGAGATCTGGGGAAGTGAACAGAGGAAACTTCAAAACAAAGGGGAACCTTAAGGACAATTAAAGCTGCTCCCTTTTAAGTTCTGTAAACACTGCAGCAGGCAAACATTTCAAATGAATAAGCTTCCCAAACACCTACCAGCCTAAAAATGAAAGAGGAAACTTATTTCAATCTTGCTTCCAATTAGATTTCCCAATTTTGGAACGCTGCACCAAACTAGTTCAAAACTTCAGTGACTATTCTAGGAACTGATGGGCAAGACTGGCATTGACATCAGCTCCTGTGTGTGCAGCAGAGCAGGCTGAAGTTGGATTATAAAGTATTATAAAGTATTATAAAGTTCAGACACTCCTAGAGATTCTGCTCTAACTGTATCTTCACTACAGCTCTACACAGAGCTTCAAAGAGGAGATGCTCTGCTAGAAAGAATTCCTAGGCAGAAAAAAAACTATGGTGAGAATAATAATAATAATAAAAAAAAGTTCTCTGAATTTTTTCTGAACTGGAAAAAAGTTCCCAGAGCTAGGAAGACGTTGCACAGAGAACTCTGAGGACTTTAGCAAAGTAAGCCAGCCTCTGAACCATGAGAAGTTTTGCCTGCAAGAGTTGGAGTGCTTGATCTGCAGCTGTACAACTGAGCACAAACCCGAGTTTCTGAACTCTCTAACTGTTCTGGAGTTAATTGTGTCAGTTCATATTGTCTCTCCCTGCTTATGGTCACCAGATTCACCTTGTTTCAGGAGACTGCTGAAGAAAAGGCTACTGCACAGCCTTAAAGTTCATGGACAAACTTATCCTAAACTGATACAACAGCTACAGGACAATTAATACTACAGAGATTTTGATAAAAATCATTCTGTGCTAGATGATCTCAGAACAAAGGTAAAGAGGCAACCCACAAATTGTCAAGGGAGTTGTTGAGGGGGAGCCATCAAAATAAAACAGCCCTGAACTTTGACTGTTGGGGAAGTGCCTCACTGGTGTTACTTTCTTTTGATAAGGGGTGCTAAATACATCATTTAATAGTACACACTGAAGATAAAATGACAAACTAACTGTCCAGAGGGAAAAAAAAAACCAAAAAGGCACAATCTAATTTCATGCATTTGAGATCACAGGACCAGATATACATAAATACTTGCAGAAATAATACTTCACACAAATGGATCTTCAGTTACCAACTTCACTGGTGTTATTTATAGCCCAAAAAGTGCATTTTTGTAACCCTAAACTACCTGTAGGCATTATGCTGGGTGTAACAACTCCTGTTCAGGCACATGCCTTCAGAAGAGTTTGTTGATAAACGCTAACAAGCTCTTTTAGCAAATGCTGTCCCTGAACAAGGAATCTCTAAGTGGTTCCTTGTCTGCTTTCAAAATTTTTCTGCACCATATTTACTGGACTGTTAGTGTTCATTATTAACTGATGCCACTAAAGTTCTTAGGACAAGTGTAATAAAGAATAATGTTCTCATTTCCCTGAAAGCATCAAGTATCTTTCCCTTGCTTTTAATATTTTTAAAAATAGCAAAACGTATGAGAAGAGGGAATAAATGTTCCTGGCTTGAATTTTGGGACATTAGTCACAAGATGTTTCTGCACTGCTGTCATAGAGGAAGGAAAACCTATCTTTGCATTGAAATTACAGGGTGGATTTAGGCTATAATTTCATTTCCACATGCCTCAGTCATCCAGCATGCCCCAATGAGTAGGAAAGCTTGTAATTAACCCCTTCTCAGGAACCACAAGTAAACAGAATTGTTTGAGGAAACTCTGATTACTCAATGGGAACTGGACTTCCACCTAGAGCGTCTGCTGTTAAAATCAGGGATTCTTTTGGATTCTTTTGGAAGCCTGCTTCCTCAGAGCTGCTTCTGGCCCCAGCAGCTGCTCTTGCCTCCCAGGGAATCACCCCTGGCTGCAATGCCAGGCTCCTCTCTTGGGCTAAAAATAAATTCAATCCGAAGTGTCAAGACTGCAGGATGCGCTCAAACTGGTGGAGTTGAACTCCCTCCCCCAGGGGGGAGCAGAGGAGAAAATTTTCATGTACTCCGAGTGCAAACCCAGCAGCTCTTCAGAACACGTTTCCCTCTCCCTCCTCGTTAAGGAAAGGAGCCCGTGCAGCAGCGGGCAGATCCAGCAGCATCTCTGAGCTGCAATCCTCGGGACGTGCGAGTCCCTCCGGGCGTGGGGATCCCGTGGGGATGCCGTGGTGTCTCCAGGCTTCCTCCCGCGCCAGGAATGTCTGCTCGGCCTCTCCTCTGCTTCACTAAAGGCAACCGAGATGGGTTTTTTTTTCAGTTATTTCAACTGGTTCAAAGTTGCAGTTATGAAATGCTTCTCCAGCCCTTCCTGTTTGTCAGATTTGGTACTGCAACCATCAACGTACTCTACCGTGTTTTTACTGAAGTGCAGTCCAGAGTTTGACTTAAACTGTCTTGCCAGAGGAATAATTTTTTTATTTTTTATTTTTGGCAAGGACAAGTAAAGGAAGATTAGACTTGGGACACTTCAACACAGACTGCAGAGTGCTTCTGATAAAGCTTCTTGTCCGTGCTACAGCTGCCTGAGATCATGGTTTGTTGTCTTGCCATCCTTCCTCCCAAAGAGCAAAAAAGCATTTTCTCTTCAAGGCAAAAAACAACAAAAAGTATTATTTCATTCGAAGTTGGACAAAGGCCTTTATGTAAATCCTGCTAGCCAATAAAGAGTATGCACAAACACATGCAAAAAAGCACTTAAAAAGTTTGCTCCCTAGGCTTAACTTTCAAGGCACTCCTCACTTCTACCAACAGCTTAGTCTGGTCTTGTCAGAAGCTCATTCTTCTTCTAATTGCCAGCACAAAAGGTTTTTCATTTATGTTTTGACAGCTAAAATACTACATCTTCATAAATACAAAGAACTGGCGATAGCGCCAGCGTACAAGCAAAGGAACCAGATGCAGCACTAACAGCTGGGGGAGACTGCAATGATTCTATAAAAAGTTCAGAAAAGCATCTGCTTATAGTTTGATAAAAGCTATCTGCCTAAATCCAACCTAGAAAATCAGATCCCGCTACAGCTGGAATAGAGATTATGAACATCTCACAGAACAAAAAAGCCCCATCACCGTTTTTAGAAATAATAGGTTTTGATCAAGAGGATATTTCCTTCACTTCTGTCCTTTTTATTGTAAAAAGAGAAATTTAAACCAACTCACGATGACATTCTGATGTCTAAAGGTCAAGATAGCAAGCTTGCATTTGCCTTCTAAACTTAGAACAATTTCCTTCAGTAAAACATACCACATGCAAAATAAAGCGACTCTATTTCTCACACGCTTAGTTTGAACACGGGCCTTTAGGTTGAGCCTTTCTCTACTTTGCTGAAATCCTGAGCTGGAAGGTGCACAAAGGAACAGAGCCTCTCCTCTCCTCCAATCCCAGACCTACCTAATTTCATCAGCTTCAAATTCACACCCAGGTACCTCAGGCATAAAATCAGAACGCTTTTTGAAAGCCTCATCACGAAAAGTTTTTGAAGGAGCCGCACAGAAAGGCATTTACACGCCGAATACGTCAGCAATAAAAGCCAACACATGTGGCAGTACCTCACGGTATGACAGGGGACGAGGCGTTCAGCTGCTCCCGGACCTGACCACCAGGTATTTCCTTTCCAAGCAGAGGTGCTTAAGCGCAGGCCGGAGGGGAAGGGATCAGATCCTCCTGGCGCAGAGCTGCTTCCCCTGCAGCTGTCCTGGGGGGCTCCTGCCCGGCCCAGCCGCTCTCAGCGCCGGGCAGGGGCCGGAGGGGCGGTGGTCGCCGCCGCCCGCCGGGGGCTCC
>VWZN01005863.1:508533-528208 GCA_013396955.1 Regulus satrapa | reverse complement strand
GGGCGGCGGGAGGCGCGGCGGGTGGGGCGCCGGGAGCGGCGGGACGGGAGGCCGGGAGCGGAGAGGTAACGCCGGGGCTGGGAGAAGCCCCCCGCGCACAGGGGCGGCGGCGAGGGACCCGCCGGGAGATCCCCGCGGCGGCAGGGCTCGGAGGGGCCGAGGGCTCCGCCGGGGTCCGGGGGAGCGGCAGGGCCGGCAATCCCCCGCCTTCCTGCCGCAGGGTCTGAGGGCCGCTCCCCGCCCTGAAACTCCCTGAGCTACCTTAGCAGCCCGGCTCGTCCCGCCGCTTTGGGCTGCCGCAGCCCTCGGCATAGCCGGGTTGCAGCGTGTGCTGTGCCTCGGTCCCCTCCCGGCGGGGTCACTCGGCTGTGGCATTCCCGGGACACGGGGCGCGCACACGCTGCCACAGCCCCGCAGTTGGGCCAACGTTGAAAAGGGGCAGAGAATCGGCGCTCCTTTCTCAGCAGGGCACGGATCCAGCCTTTGGTAAACTCCTACACCAACCTGTGCTTTGATTACCTGCGATAGAGGACAATAGGAGCGTGAAATCTCAATCGCATGGTGAGGAAATCGTCCTCTCCGCGAGCAGAGAGAGCGGCCCCGGTGTGTGAGAAGTGAACGTTCAGGGGTTCCTGGCTCAGAACCGAGGTGGATGGGAAGAACCCCAGAGAGACTTTGGGGAGCTGAGCTATCTCTGCGTGCAGTGTTAAACGCTGCCCTCTCCAGCTGGCTGTAGTAGAGCAGAGTAAAGTGTATTTTTAGAAGCTGACTGACACACGAAGCTGTGATGGCTTCACCAGCCTTGCTTTGGTCGGGCCTGGTGGAAGAGGTGAAGCCCCCGTGTGACTGTGGCTCACACAGAACCAGACGGGTTCTCTGCCCTCTGGTTTTCATCGGGGTTGCACCTCTCAGCTTGATAAGGATCCCATCCAAACCCGGCACAAAACCTCCCTCACCTGCCAAGCCCTTTGTTGGGTTTCTGAATAACGCGCTTGGGGAAGTTTTATCTTAGTTGTTCATAAACAAACAGCTCCTTTTGTGGGACTTGTTAATAAATAGTGGTTTAGGTTTCAAAAGCAACTTGTTGGTGCTGGGAGACAACGTGCACAAACCTCAGGCAGCAGCTGAAGACAAAGACCTCTCTTCACAGGGACTTAAATAGAGCCCTTGTAGAGGGGAGTTTTTATCATTTAAGCTTTCCAAACATTTGAACTGTACAGTGCAGGCAGGGGAGCTGCTTACAGGCAGCTCTTTTTGGGGCTCAGAAAGCAGTGGGGCTGCACTCTGTATCAACAGAGGAGGGATGTGTGTGTGCATCTCTCCTTCCTAGGGAATTGTGGAACTTGCTGGTTGGAGCTGTGTCACCAGGAAGGAGCAATCAATCAAGTGCATCAATAAGCATCTTTTTTTTTTTTTTACAGTTGGCATTATTTGGCAGCATCACCAGAAAGAAAAGTCTGAAAACCAGCGTGAAATGGAAACTCCTGTCCTATGAGAAGGGAGCTGGAAGAGCAGATCCTTTTAGGGAACTGATCAGACAGAAATTTTGCTTTAAAAATGGTGGGAGTCGTTCTTGCTCCCCAGCTCAGTCAGCAGCTGAACCTGCTGGGCTTCTGGCCCTGAATGCTGAGGAAAAGCCTGAAATGTTGCAGTGCTGAGCACCCTCTGATCCCCAGGCAGGCAGAACCCTGCAGAGCAGAAAGCATGTGTTAATATGATGTTCTTTTACTGGCAGATTGGAAACCTAGAATGGCAGGAGAACAGAAGCCATCCTGCAATCTCCTAGAGCAGTTCATTCTACTAGCCAAAGGAACGAGTGGCTCGGCTCTGACTGCTCTCATCAATCAAGTGCTGGAAGCTCCCGGGGTTTATGTCTTTGGAGAGCTGCTGGAGTTAACAAATGTGAAAGAGGTAAGAGTTGAGTTTTTATTCTAATGCTCCTTCTGCACTGCCAGGATAAGGGATCCCCAGAAGTTTCCACAGGCAGCCTGTGGATGCAATTTCAGTGCCAGGGGGGATCCTGGTGCAACTTACTTGGGTTGAGAGATGTTTTTGAATGAGAGACTGCCCTTGCTTTTGCCTGTGTATGTTAGGTGGTAAAGAATACCTATATAAAGCTTTGCTACCTTAAGGCAGTTGCTAACACAGCAAAACCTGGCAGCAGCACAGCAGCAGTTTTAAGAAGGCACTTTGGCAGCCAGGAAAAAATCCCTTTCTACTTCTTTAGCGTCCTGGAAGGCAGAACTGCAGTGCTCTCCAAAAGTTCTTTGTGAACAGATGTCTGGTGTGTCAGGCCTGGGTGGTAACCAAATCCAAACCTTTTCAAACCAAGGTGAAAAATAAGTGACAAAGAGTTTTTGCTGAGGATGCTTTGCCAGCCCCTGCCTCTACTACAATGAAGGAATCTAAGCTGAGTGTCTCTGCAGCTGGAGTAACACCGTGGGCAGCAAATTGGGCTTTCCAAACAGGCTCTTCAATATGCATAAAGACACCTCGATGGTTATTCAGCATCAAATCACAAGTACTGGCTCTTTCCTGGATTTGTGTGCCACCAATAATATTAAAAATCCCAATCAGTAAAAATCACTGCTTGGTGCTGCCGTTCTTCCAGGCAAGCCAAGAGCTGTTACCTTGCAGTGCACTCCAGTTCCAGTGGAATTCCTTGCTTTGCTTTGAAGCTGGGCTGGCTTTTCACAGGATCCTTGCCAGCCATCACCATCCCCTGATCAGAGGAGCTGGCCCTGTAGGTTGTCAGCTGAAGTTAAGATTTGTTTTTTTCTTTTACCTGCCAAGATGCCACACAAAGCCCTTGACAGTCCAAACTGGAGTTGGGTTCCAGAGCAGAGAAACGTCTGGATCATCTTGACTGAAATTTTCCTGCTCCTGAGGCCTCAGAAAGGGTCCAGCTTGGGATAGAATTGCTTTTCTGGGTGCTGTGCACACTCAAACCATTCTTTTGAGGAATGAGGCGCCTGTCAGGGTTGTGTTGCCCATTTCATGTGACGTTTCTTTTCTCCCCCTCCAGCTTGCTGAGGGCTCTAATGCTGCTTATTTCCAACTGCTGAACCTGTTTGCCTACGGCACGTACCGGGACTATGTAGGTAAGAGACTGCTGCCCGTTTGCAGAGGGTGGCACTGGGGTTTAGCACTGTCACAGGCAGTTCTTTGCTATCTTACGTGCCTGGGTGAAAGCATCCAGGAGCAGAACTTGCTAAGGTGGAGAATTGTCCTCACGGGGTCTGGCTCGTGTGTGCTTCTCACTTGCTGAAAGTGAAAGGAAGGGTGAGAGACACTGGGGTGCTGCTGGTTTGGATGCAGCACTGGGGTGGATTCATCCACGTTCTCAGGCCCCTTACCTCTGTAGAGGGAAATTTCAGACATCTCTGTGGAAATTTAGATGACACCAGTTAGGGAAATTGCAGAAAACTTAGACAAAATTGTTCTGCGTTATTTATAAAAATCTGTAGGGTTTGTGAGATAACCTTTTATTCCATGATGGCATTGCTGAAACAAAGTGAATAATTTCTTAGCTAGGATACAAGTGAAAATAATGACTTTTATACAGCTTTAGAAAGACTGTGTGTGAATCATCTTTGTATCTGTTGAAATGTGCTTTTATCTACAGTGCTTATGCTTCCATTCTGCTACAATTTAATGCTTCATTTGTGGGTAGCAGCCTCATCCCAGACCATTACAGAGTGTGACAAATAATTCTGTCACAGTGCTGGTGCTCAGGGTGGTGGATGAGCTATCTAGTTCCTCTAAGGAGCAGTAGCATCTGTAAGTGCAAGGACTGGAAATTCCAGTGTCTGTGGAGCAACGTGAGCCTCATGAATTCTGTGAGTGATTGGAGGATGTGTTTGCTGTCCAAGGCTCTTGTGGCACAGTGTGTGACAGGACAGTTCATTCTTCCTTTTCTGGTGAAGAAAGAGGAAGGGGGGGAAAAGCAGTCAAAATGTAGAACATTGGATGTGGTGGGATGGATGGGAGAACTTGAGTGGCCCTGAAACACTCATTTCCATTAAGAAGATATTTTAAAGAGTTTCTTAGCTTTGGAGGGCTGCCAGTTTCCTTTCTCTTTTTAAATATTCATGAGGCACAATGGATATAATACAGTGACAGTATGGCCATCTAGATTAATGATTTCTCCTCTCTTCCTCAGCCTGGTACTTTATGCTTTAAATCCTGCAGTTCCTCAGAGAAATGAAGCCAGCTATATTTGCAACCAGAACAGCAAAGGGGGAAGATTTTTTTTCCTGTCAGCTTGTTAATGAAATAAAAATTACTCGGTAGAAACAAAGCCACTGTCCAACTGTTTTAGCAGGGTACCAGTTGTGAATTACCTTATAGTTCCAGAACCAGAATTACTAAAGAAGCAGATAAGAATGGAACTGCCAAGTTGCTCTTAACTTTTCCCCTTCTCTCCCTGGGTGTGCCAGTTTGTCTGCAGCAGCAGCAGCAGCACTCTCTGTTCAGCACCAGCATTAGCTGGAGGTGTTCAGCTATTTCAGAGTGTAGTGTAGCACAACTAGCCCCAAGTTCTTCAGCCTGGATGATGTAATTTTCAAAGTAAAATCCTGAATCCTGACTTTTTTGACGTTAACAGCAAACAAGGATAACCTGCCTGAATTAACAGTGACTCAGAAAAACAAGCTGAAACACTTGACGATCGTAAGCCTGGCTTCCCGAATGAAGGTAAAGTGCATGGGCTGTGACAGCTGTTGTCTCTTGCTTTTGTTGGAGAAAATGACATCTGTTCCAGAGCACTGAGTACTCAGGAAAAAATCCTGTGCTGGGAAAGTACGTGTAGGGTACAGCGTTCTCCCTTGGTGCATTTGGGATATTAACTTAGTGGACTTCCATGGGTGAAGCGTGGGGGTGTCTGAACTGACATGCAGATTGGTGAGGAAGGGCTGGGAAACTTTCTGTGGCTTTTTTCACTGCTGGAGATGGAGAATCATTCTTTAAAACACTGACTTTTTGTTCTAGAGAAAATGATGCAACACTCTTTGATTTTATTTATTTTTTTCTACAGTCCCATTTACCCTTCTACAATATGCTATACCAAAGCTTCAGGAATTACCAAAGTTGTGTCAGAGTATTTCATAGCCTGGCAAGCATTTGTTCTGCCATGATCAGTCACTGCTGCACCCGCAGCTCAAAGCCGAGGACAGAATAAACATTGGAGTCTCAACCTTTTGAGACTTAGCCATTCATTTTTGCTCTAGGACTGTTAACTTACTCTTGGTCTTGCTGTTTTTAGTGCATTCCCTATTCTGTGTTGCTGAAGGACCTGGATATGAGGAATCTGAGGGAGCTGGAAGATCTCATTATTGAAGCTGTTTACACAGATATTATCCAAGGGAAGTTGGATCAACGAAACCAGGTGTTAGAGGTGGATTTTTGTATCGGCAGAGACATTCAGAAGAAGGACATCAGTAACATTGTCAAAACACTCCAGGTTGTCTGCAGCAGTCCCTCCGCTGTCCTTGCTCCTTGTACATAGCTTGTCCTGTTCTTCCCCTCAGAGTTTCAAGTGCTGGCTCAGTTTCCCCATGTTCCATTAATCAGGAGTCTCACACTATAAGTAGGCACTTGAAGGAGGAGTCTGTTGGGCAAGTTTTCCAAGATCCCATCTGGGATTCAATTTGTATCATGTATCAAGCCAAGCTCCACCATATTATGAGCTTCTGCTCTCGCTGTAGCTTTTCACGTGGCAGAACCCCAGTGATGAGCCGAGGGCTTTGCAGGAAGAGGTGCCAAACTGGACTCGTGGTTCTGTGGTGGGAGCTGCAGCACTTCACAGCGAAGACAGAGCTGTCACTTCTCAGCCTTTTTCACCGTGTGGGCAAATTCTAGAGAGTCACAGCTCTGTGGATGGGATGTCTCTTCCAAGTTTGAAGTTTCAGGTGGCTTTGTCTTCCCTTTGTTCCTGCAAATGCAGCCTGTCTGCAGCTATAGCGGGACTGTGGGATTATCTCTTTGTACCTCTGCCAGGAAGCAGTTTCTCATCTTTTTGTAGGATTCCCTTTCCACCTAAAGAAATTCCTGCATAGATTGTGGAGCCCGTGGCAAGTCCTGAGCTGACTGGGAATTGCTTCCTAGTTGCTATGGTAATGAGTGCATGAAAAGTAATTAAACTGCTGGGCAAATATGCTGTCCTGTGGTGGGGGCAGGTTTTTTGCTTCTCTGCTCCAACTCCCTCAGTCCCATCGTGGTGGGAGGGCTCTGGCAGCTTCCAGGATCTCGCAGCATTGTTTGGAAGGTAACAGTGAACCCACTGCCAATTCCTTTTTTGTCTTCTCCAGTTCTGAGTTCCGTGCTGAGTGCTCTTGTCATTTGAACACTTAACAGGCAGGAGGATTATCTCAATATTACGTTTTTTTCTTTTAATTTTAAAATTTTACGTTTGAATACTGTGTTGCATCCCGTTTAAGCTGTAGTTCTGTCTGGAAAGGAAGATGAAAGTGCATTGAACCTGCACTTACTCTTTGATGGTAGGAGTAACACAGACTCTCTAGAGAATGCTGAGAAATGCATCAAGTACACAGCAAAGCTTTTTCTTGCCAGCTTTTTTCAACTCTGAGCAGGAAGTATAAATTTAATAATCTCTTAAACTTTTAGATGAGTGTGACTTTTCAGATTGCCTGATTGAGCTGCTCCAGGGAGAGCTTGTAAACACTGTTTGACATTGTTTGTATCTTGCAGGTGTGATGGCTGTGAAGCAGTTCTTTTAGGAATTGAGCAGCAAGTCCTTAGAGCCAACCAGTACAAAGAGAACCACCATCGAACTCAGCAGCAGGTAGAGATGGAGGTGGGTACAGAGGCCTCTCTGCTGTTGGATAAATGTTTCTTTGCTGAAGGAAATAATCTGGTAATGCCTGGTTGATGGTCAGAAGGCTCGCAATCATGCAAATCAGGCACGGGATAGAAAGAAAACCCATCTGCTTCTGAGCGCTAGTAAGACCACAAATAACCAAAAATCCAGCAGAGTGGAACTTTTCTTGATACATTTTTATAAATTTAGGCTAGGTGACGGCACTAATTGTGGTTTTTGTTAGGAAAACCGTGCTTGTACCACAGATCCTCACTGCAGCTCTGTTCCCTTCGCACAAGGCGGGCAGGAAGTCAAAACCTGTTTTAGTTACCCCTGGAGGTGTAAGTTACCCCTGAAGTGTAGTTCACGATCTCTGCGGCCTCCGGAGCTTTTGGCGCTGCCCGGGCCTGGCGCGCTCCCGCCGGCAGGTGGCAGCACGAGCCCGCGGGCCAGCCCGGCCCCGCTGCCCGGCCCCGGCTCGGGCCAGGGGAAGGGAGGTGGGCCTGAGCCTCCCGAGACACCGCTCCGGGGCTTGGCATCCCTGCGGCTTCCTCTTGGCGCCTTGATCGGCGTCCGTAGCGCCTTTGGTTTGCCAGATGCGTTTGGCTCGGAGTTGGCACACCCGACTCCCAGACCTTGGGGGGTTTTTTTTTAAGGTTTGCTTAACTGTATTTGTGGTGAGCCCTGCAGAGTCCCAGGGGACTGAGGATGGTGCTTAGTGCTGTATCTCTCCTTTTCAGCCAGAGTAGCAGAAACGTTATTGATGCTTCCCACAAAACCAATTTCTGTTCTTGCTTTTTAGCAAATATCTGTGTCTCAGGTAGTCAGGTAGGCCAAATGGCATTTTTCCTTTTTGAGTTCTGTCCTGGGAGTAAATTTTTTCTTTCACTGTCTCCTTTCTCCTTCCTGCTTCTGGCTAACAGAATGGTAGGATGGTTCCCTTCTGCACCAAGGCAGTAGTAGGTTCCTCCAGCCAGACAGAAAGGTGGCACAATATTGTACCATTGTCTCTTAGGAAAGAAAAGTAATCCCTAGTTATTCCAGTCTGGACATGCTATCAGCTCTGTGTGTAAATGAGGATGAAACATTACATTTATTAAACTCAAATGCCAGAGCGTGTTACTGGCTGGGAGAGTCTCTTTTATAATCTCCACTCTTATACTCCAGGGGTTTTTCAATATGTTTATGAACAGAGTGTCTGCTGCGAGGGGAGGAAGAAGCAGGTGCTGATTCACTGTCTCTTCTTGGCCAGGTCACAAACATAAAGAAAACATTAAAAGCTACAGCCTCGTCGTCGGCACAGGAGATGGAACAGCAGCTGGTAGAGCGAGAGTGCCCTCCACACACAGAACAAAGGCAGCCCACAAAGAAGATGTCCAAAGTCAAAGGGCTGGTCTCCAGCCGTCACTAGAACATACCATCTAGATGTCATTCGGTTAGGAATGACAACAGGAGGAGCACAAAGGGCCTGCGTCTCCTCTTTCAGTGGGTTCTGGGCCAGTCCCTTCCCGGCTGGCAAGTAAAAGCCCTGTTTGAACAGCTCCCAGTTAGCAGCACCTGGCTAAGTTACACTGTGCAGCTCCTATGAGTTTTCAGGGTGTCCCTGTTCTTGTCCTGTCAAGAGGAACTTTCAGAGAACGGGACTAACCAAAAGAGGCAGGAAAAAACCAAAATATCTGTGGACCGTTTTGCTCCCTCCCAGCTAGTACATTGCTGCTTAACCTTGAGGAAGCTGCTGTACTAAATCAGATCATGGGAGAGCTTCTGTAGCAAGCATCTGAATCCCAGGGTTGAAGTGTGGCTACCAAAGCCAGGCTGGGAGCGAGGAAGCCATCAGCACAGATCTTTTCATTCCCAAAGGGAGTGCAGGAAGGTTTCTAGGCCAGGAACTGCTTTACATGGAAGTCTTCAGCCTTTCCACTACCCCTGTCTATTTTAAACTGGGGTGAAATTCACACTACCTCGCTCTGTGAAGATGAGTTCCAGTGCTGGGCTGTTTACTTAATTGTCTGTTTACTGCCCTTACTAAGCCCTTCAATCTCTCACAGATCTAAAGCACTGTTCTGCATCTCTGAGGCATCAGTACAAAAAGGAGGAAGCAGGCTGCTCTTTCACACAGACCACAGTGCAGGTGGGCACGCTAGAAGCTCTTCCTCCTGAATGTGATGTGACCTCGCAGAGCTGCTTGTGAGTTGTTTCCCCCATTGATACCTTCAAAGGGTAACTTTGAAGAAGAGCATTCGCTCTTCCTTGGATGCTGGCGACAGTGGGAGAGGAGCCTGATTGGCATTGAGACAGGCTGGTGGCCCAGGACCCACTGGCAGGGGTCGCAGCAGCATCCCCTTGCTGAAGCAATGGACTTGATGAGTCTTTCTGAATTTTGAACACTTTCAGGTTGTATTTTCCTCCCCTTTTTTCTTTTTTTTTTTTTTTTTGTACATTGTTGTGATTCTGAAGCATTTCAGCCATTGTTTCGTGGGGTTTTTTATTTGTTACAAACTAATTTCAGGTGATTTGCACCTAGTTTGGCAAGGTGTGGGGTTTTTTTTAAGGGGGAAGCATTGGAACAGCAATTCATAAAAATCTACATTTTAGAAAAAAAAATTAAAAATGCTGATTTAATGTCAGAGTCTGGAGTCTTGACTTGGAGGCTGTTTTAGGTTTGTTGTCCAATGGCACTTGTTCACTTGAGCATTTATTTGACCCTTGGTGTTTGTTGACCGAAGGTCTGACTGATCTCTCTGACGCATCTGGGAGACAGGGAAGCCTCTTCACATTTTGTCCACGGTTCATCTCTGTCCAGATTTGTGCAGAGGGATCTGTGGCAAAGCTGATAGCTGAGTCCTGTGTCCTGAGCCTAAACAGCTTTGATGCCTGGTTGTGGGAGGCTCACAGTCGGGCTCTTAAGCCAGTCAGTTCCTTCCTTTGTGTCTTGCTTTGTAGTTTGGCCGCCGCATTTCACTTCTGTAAAGAGAAGTTCTTTCCCTGAGCAGGCAGGGGAGCTGTTTAAGCAGAGGACTGTGACAGTGCTCCAGTCCTGCAGCCAGCTGTCACCTGCATTTGCTCGTGCAACACACGTGCCTTCCTCTTACTGTTACCAGGACTCTGCGTGTTTGCAGTCCTCAGTCACAGGACTTGCTCACTTGTGAAAGTAAATCCCTCTCCTTTTCTTCTCCTGCAGTGCAGGCACACCAGCTTTAAATTCAGAGAGGAAGATCTAAATACCCTCCCTCCAGCTTCCTCTGGGTCAAATCCCAGAACCTTCTGATTCTGGTCAGGCTTCTGATTCTTTACCAGCTTTCTCTGCCCCTAGAAATGCAACGAGGATGTTAAGTGGAAAACCCAGAGCACAAAGCCTTCACTCAAGGGAACTGTTTCCCAAGCAGGGGCAGTATTAGCTCCCGTTTCAGCTTTTCCCAGTGTTCAGCTGACAGCTTCTCAGGAGGTGCAGGTGGACCTTTTGTCCCCAGGTCTGTGTGACGGAGATGGACTGGGTCTGTTTCTGGCTTGCTGCGTGGACAGCTGCAATGTGCAGGTCATCCAGTTCCTCGCTGGATTTAGCTAGTGAGGAGAGGCTCTATTTTTCCATTTTTAATATCAGTCCTGCAAAGTGGCAGGAGGAATACAAACGCCTTTGGGGGAATCATTTTAGCTCCTCATCAAGCCACAGTCTGCTGGGGAAGTAGATTTGAGTTTGTCACCCTTGGTGTTTATTCCCTGCCAGTTGCAGGAGTCACATTAGTTTGCTGAAGCTTCTTTAGTGGTTGGAAGTTTCTGAGTTTGTTCTTATGTTCTTGCTGTTCACAAAGCCTGGCTGGGGGTGAGGATCTTATTTACGCTGTGGTTCGCATTGCCTTTGATCAGCAAAGCGGCAAGGGAGGAAATAACACTTGGAATAAAGAGCTGTCCCAAGCCTGATGGTGACAGAGGACAGAGAATGGACTGGGCTATTGGAGGGGATGGAGCTGTTTGCCTTTCCTGGTGTGCCAGCGACGGGCTTGGTGCTGCAAAAGGAGGGGGATGTCTGCAGTGAGCCCAGGCTGAGATGAGTCATTAACAAATGACATGCACAGAGTACCTGGGGGAGGCAAACAGCTCTGCAGCAGCTGGTTAATGAATCTGGCTTGAAGGAAAGAGTTAGAAGCTATTCCAGGAATGAAGCAGAAGGCAGAGTTGTTAACAGGCAAGGATGCAGGAGGTGCTGTGCTGTTTGAGAAGGACAACAGATAAAGGCTGTGTTGATGCCCTGTGACTACGGGAAGGGCCCCAACTCCGAGCAGAGCTGTGTGAATTAGGGGCTGAATTGTGGGCAGTTTCAGGTGGGGAGTGCCTGGGGAGCTGAACCGCTCTGGGGACGAGAGGGAGGTGGAAGCAGAGACGGATTTGATGCGAATTCCAATGGATTGCCTGTGCCTGCTGGAAGCAGCTAACACAGCTTGTCTGAGCGCTGCTGGACGCTGCTCCCTGGTGCAGGGTGAGCATCCTGCCCTGCTTTGGATTATGGCAGCGATGGGATGCTCCAGCTGCAGCTTGCTCCAAGATTGCAGCAGGACAGGCTTTGAGCTATTGAACTTCTGTTTGCCTTTTCCACCTAGAGGGAGAGAAAGCGGATGGAAACTGCCTTCCCTCTGCTCTTCAGGGCTTTTTTGTGTTCTGCAGCTCCACTTGTACTTGTGCTCGTTTAATATGGAGTTGAGCACTGAGCTGGAAAATGGGAGAGAGGATCTCAGCTCATTGCAGTGCTGGGAGGCTGCCCTAGCCCTAAAGCTGTGCCTCATGCTAACAAATGTCCCTGGCATTCCTGCCAAGACTCGGCTGAGACCAGCTAACATCAGGCAATTCTGGGACATGATAAAGCAGTGCTGATGTCAGTCTTAAACAGGAAAAAAAAAAAAAAGTTTTGGATTGAAATCTCTTCTTCTTTTAATTCCCTCCTCACCTTCTTAGCTAAGTTGAATGCTAACTTGTGTTGAGAGCAGGAGGGAAAATCAGTGATGCTGACAGACCCTTCTGTCTTCAGATTTGAGACCTGGCCTGCAGTCAGTCCTGTGGCAGACCTAGGAAATCCCACGGATGCTTGTGGAGCTGCAGGTCTCTCTCTGTGGATCGTGTACACGAGTGGGACCTGCAGAGCTGCTCTCCAGAGTGAAGCTGGGGAAAGTGAAGCTTTTGTTCCTTGCAGAAGACAATGATTGAAAGAAATGGCCATTTTCCCAACCAGCCCTGGAAAGTGAATTTTGCTGAACATCTTTCAGCTCCTGAAAGCATGGATGGAGTAGGAGGATGCAGATCCCAGAGGGTGTTTTGCTTCCAGTGTTCTTATCCTATGTGGGCAAAATGGGTCCACACCACGAGTGTGCAAAGCAGACTCATTGCAGGGAAGACAGAAGAAACAGTGCCCTTATTTTTACCTGTATTAGAACATAAATCTCATGGGTAAACCAGATTTTTCCTAACCTTGGAGTTCTGTACAGGTTCATGTGTGTTCAGCTAAGCTAGAAACCACACAAAGCCCAACCCTTCACAGCAAAACAGCCCAAACTTGTGCATTTGTGGGGCTGTTGGTGCTGGGGATTGTTATTTTTGGTCTGAGCCTGTTGCAAACTGCAATGCAGAAAAACAAGCTTGCTCTTTATTATTCTAAATAATGGGGAAATGGAGAAATTGAAGAGCCTGCCCCACAAATGCAATAGACCCAGATTGGCCCAGCTTAGGCACCTGCTCACAAAGTTTCCTGTTGTTTTTTTTCCACCCCACTACGTCCTCTATAGCACCTGACTAATGCAAAAGAACCAAAACCCGAGTCTGCATAGCATATTTTTGTGTAATCTGAGAGAAAGTAACTCAGGGGCATCAAGAAAGGTAAATTAAAGTTTAGGGAGATCTCAGTTCCTACTTGTAAACCTCAACCTTGTCTTCTTAATACGGAATTTTAGCCTGACAGTCTGATTGAATTTCTCAGCAGAGTTTTTAGGAAAATGTCATTGTTTCATTCTGCTCCATGACGAAGGTCCGTGTCTCTCAGGGACTGTTGACATTTTCCTGAGAGTTCCTCAAGTGTGGCCCTCCCACAGAGCTCCCAGAGGTGAGTGACTGCACTCTGTGCACAGAGATGTGTGTTTCCCCCCTGGCTCCCAGCCTCCCTGTGGTGCTACTCCCCCTCTCCCATTCCAGGCAAAGGAATGGGCAGAGCAGCACTTTGCTCCCTGTCTGTGAATCCTGGGATGCTTCTTTCTGCAGCCTGTGCGTCTCATTGGCACGCCCCGCTGCAAATTGCCTGAGGGTGGTAGCTGTGACCACAGTTTTTTTTCTTGTTCATAAGAAAAGATGTCCCTGCTCTAGTGAACATGCATGCATACATACACACTGGAAATTCCAGGCAGTAATGGGATGCCATAAGGTCATTTAACAGTCCTGAAATACGTATTTCCCCACAGAGCACGCAAGAATTTGTGCCAGCAGTCCTTGCTCGCTCTAATTCTAGTAGGAGATGGGACACGCTTCCACATCTACAGATCTCCGAAGAGCCTTTGGAATATCTGTACCATTAGAGCATTTTGGAAATGCCCTAATCACACATCATACCTCTGTGTTTCCAGAAGAGCTGATTGTGGTGGGTAAGCAAGGCCTTGCTCCATCAGGGATCAGCCCCTTTGTGAGTGTTTGGAGCTTGTCTGACCATAGGCTGTATTTCCATGGCTCTGAGGTTTGGAAGTAGTGCTCTCTCGCCCTCCAGTCTCTTCCTAAAGGTGCTGTTTATCTCACCAGCCCCGATGTTCCCCTCGCTGTCTCATGATTAGCGCAGTCCTAAGGCTGCTCTGTGCTGATGCAGTGAGTTCATTCTCGGTGTTTCATTGTCACCTTCACAGCTGTTAGAGAGCACCAGTTCCTTCGGGATCACCTGCCAGCTGTGGGGCTGTACCTTTTTACCTCACGACTCTGAGATGACACCTCTCCTTGCTGGCAGACAAGCCAGGTGGGTAGGCATTGCTCCTCAGAGCTGTTCTGCATCTCAGGAGGCACAGGCTCTAGCCTGCTTCAGCGTACAGAAAATCAAGGACAAGAGCAGAGTTGTAAATAAGGGCCAAAGCACAGAGCTGTGTCCTCTTCCAGCTCTGCTGCAGCTGCAGAGAGCAACCTTGGGCAGATCAGCTCCTGTGCAGCTGCATTTCCCAGGAGAGCCTTGCTCCTGCCTGCTGATTGTGACAGGGTTTTGTTCTCCAAGCTGGGCAGAGGTTGGTGGCTGATGGAGTTGAAGATGTACGTGTGCAGCAGGGGGGAAATCTTACACCTTTTAAGCTTTTCCAGAGGCTGTCTTCCTTTTAAGTAGCATATGCTTCTTTTCCCCTGATGCAGATAAGATGGTCCACTGTGGGACTGTCATCCTCGGAGTATTATGGGTAATACCAGGTTAATTATGGAGGGGGCAGGAAAAGCAGCCTGTGCAGTTTTCAGCAATATCAAAGGGATGCTACCTAATGATTTTCGTATCAGCTCTTTGGAGTCGCTGCAGAAGTGTCATTGACAAAGGCAGTTTGCAGCTCATTACCCTGGATTTTCACTGTAGTTCTGCTCCAGAGAGCCTGGGCTTTTGCTTCGTGCCCCAACCTAATGAATTGCCTGATTTGGTTAGTGCTGCTGTCCCTCCTGACAAGGTTAGTTGCTGACAGACAGGAAGGGGCCTGAATTCAATTCCCTTCTTGTTTTTGACTCACGCTTGTGTCAGGTGCAGGCTCCCTCTGAAAGTTGCCCTGTGATCCCTTCCCTTTGTTTTTCTGCATTCTGAGGGAAGCAGCCCATGCTTGGAGAAGTCCTGGAGCAAGTGGCAAGGGCATGTGTATTGCTGCCCCTGGCAGTCCCTGCTCCATGCCTCAAGTCCCTTTCCAGATGGAAAATTCCTTTGGTCTCCTGCTCTGGGACTACGGGCTTCTCTTTTTCTTCACTGCTTTGGGATTTGCTGTCACCTGAGCTGGGCTTTGTAACCCTTCAGCAATAAGTACCTGGGAAGAAGCTGTGTGAATGGTACCAGGGAAAAATGTGCACTATGGGCTGGGAGAACAGAAATGGTTTTCCACACATTAGAAGGCAACAGTGTCCCTGTTGTGAGTGCTCCAAGGTCTGTTTGGGCTTTGCCAGGCACTTGCACTACAGCTCTGGAGGAAGTTCTTTGTTCTTTTTCACTAGAGAACTGTGTGCTTTTTCAGGCTGGGGGCCTATGGCTCAACTCCTGCAAGGAATTGCTCCTGGAGAGCAGAAATCAAGGCTGTTCCTACGTCACAAGCGTTCCCATTTGGAAACTGGATTGGCTACTGCTCATTCAGCTGGTGGTGCAGGAAGTGTGTAGGTCCCATGAGTGCTAATTTGACCTGAGTATGGACAGGGCACCCTGGGACTCCTGCTCCCCTCACTTCCAGGTGTGTGTACACACCTCTGCTAAAGGCCATTGTCTGAGACTCCGGTTGAAATATCAGATGCCACCTCCTGAGGCTGCACCATGCATCCAGAACAACTGTTCTCTTATGCTGTCTGGGCTGGGATGTAGCAGGGGAGTTTTCCAGGGCTGGCGTGGATCCTTTCATGGAATGTTGTGAGGATCTGACCTAGCTGGCCCACAGGGGAGGCAGTGATGTGAGATGAATTTGGTTTTGCTGCACACGATGCCTCTTTGCCTCTTCATTGAATTCCTGTGGCCCCTCTTTCTTGCTGCTCTTGTTTTCTACTGAGCCCCAGTCAGGGAGACCCAGTTGTGGCCATTTTGGGTGATTGCTGTGTGCTAATGAGCCACTCCTGAGTCCTATTCTTGCTTGTCCAGTGAAGCAGGAAAGTGCTCATCAGTGCTCTGGAACCTGACCTCTGCTGGCAGTGCCCCTCTCTGCCCATCAGACCCACAGGTCTGGCTGTGCCGTGGAGGGGCTGAGTGAATCTGAGCTTCCCCAAGTGTTCCTTCACCCCCGAGTGCTGCTTTTCTCTTGCACATCAGCTCACAGCCCCACATGGGCATGATATTCCCGTCCTGCTGGTGGGAATCCACATTCTGAGGGACAGGGTGGCTTATCCCAGGTCAGACCAGAAGCAGCCAAGCAAGGGACCAAGCTGATGTTGTCTCCCTCTGCACCAGGAACTCTAGCACTGATTGCTCTTCTTCTGCCAAGCTGCCAGGCTGCCAAGCCTTTTGCCATGCAGCTTTGTCCTTTTCCTTGGGTTTGCTCTTTCCCAGGAAGCCCAGTGGAGGGAAGGGACCCACGCTGTGGCCTGTGCTTTTTTTCATGGACAATGCTGCAGAGGAGAAAGGGGAATCCAGACTGTACATGACCCCAGGCTGTGATCTTCAATCTTCCAACCTTATCTCAGGGTTCTGCCTCACTTAGTTGGTCAAATTGTGTGGATTTAATTCCTGTGGCCGAGTCCCTGCTGCTGTGTTGAGGACAACCCCGCTGTCACCAGGCATGGTGGTTTTATCTCAGCTCTGGCTTGCAGCAAAAAGCCAAAACTGGAAGGGGAATTGTCCCTACCGTGGTCCCAGCCTGTCACTCTGTCATGGTCACTACTCTGGCTTCGTGTTCAAGGACCAGCATCCTGAACCTGCAGCACCACCTTCTTACACCCCTGTTCAGACCTGGCTGTGCAAGATGTGCACAGAAAGCGATTCCTTGTTGTCCCTTAGGTTTGCTGGGTGACAGTGGACAGTCCCCTCCAGTGGGCATCTCTTTAGGAGCTCCTGATACAGCCCCTCCTTCCCTCTAGAGGTGTGTGGAGCTGGCAGGATCACCTTCACAGATGCGTTTGCCTTACAGAGCCCTGACAGTGGGTTATCATTCCTATGGGAGCCACCACTTGCCCCTCCCTGCCTCCCTCCCTGCCGGGGTCTTGGTTTTGTTCCCCGTAGGCAGCACCTTCCGTGCTCCATCAGCTGCTGCTCCCCGTGCAGCTGGACCCCGTGGGCTCTGCCAGGTGGGCCTGTCTCTGACGGAGGCCGTGCTCTCGCCAGGTCAGAAACGTCCCCTATGCGCTCCTAACCTGCTGGTTGAGCTCTCGGGATGAATCCTCTTGTTCTGTGCACCCCGTGTTCTGTCAGAGCTGGGGTGAGTCTGGCCGGAGGTTTCTGTGGTTTCCTAGTGGTTGCTAAGGAAAAGGATCGCTTTGCCTCTGGGTCTTGGTGACTTTCTTTTTGCCCTGTCCTAGGCACCGGAGCCCAGCAGAACATAATAATGCTCGTTGTTTCCCAGCCCACTACAATGGCCAGGGCATAATTTGTGACTCCTGTCACGGCTGGGCTGGGTGCCTGCCACTCTCTTTTTTTCCACGGCCTCTTTGAAGAATGAGACCAAAGAAGCCTTCAAGCAGGAGTTTGCCTGTTTACTGCACTCCCCCTCCCCTCACTTGCTGTTTCCTTTAGAGCTCCGAGTCATTTTAACGATTTACTTCATGCACTTTACATAGCAAGAAGCTGTAGCAACAGCTGTGTCTCTGAATCCTTACCAGGCAGCTCTGGGTATATTCTGGTCTGTCTACGTATTGTCCCTGGCTCCGTTAAATAAATCTCTGCTGGAGGAAGGGACTTTACAGCTTAGTGGCAAAGGGCTGGTGAATGGGAACATCAACAAGACACTCAGTGGGCCGCTGGCTCCTGGAATAGCAGTGCCTCCAGCACAAAGCTCTGCTCCCAGCAGCACAGCCGGCGGCCAGCTCCAGCTCCAGATCCAGCACGGGTTCTTTGTTGCTGTCAGCAGGGACGGCGTTTCCATCCGGCACCAGGGCTGGAACTGTAGTTATGGGCTGAAGCTTGGACCAGAAGCGGTTAAAGCACGTCTGGGACAGATGCTGGCTGCCCTTGTCACACTGCTGCTGATGCAGGGCTCGGCTGTTCACCATGGTGGGCTCGTTTCCGCGGGTGCCCCTTGGGATCTGGCCGTGGATGTGCTGCCCGAGGCCGTGTGCTCTCGCAGGGAGCTCAGCTGGGGTCTGCGGAGTCTCGCAGCGCCGGGCGGGGTTCGGTCCGTCACGGCATCACAGGATTGGGCACAAGTTTGCTTTTGCATATGGGATCAAAGCTTAAAATATCAGCTGGCCTTTCTCTCGCTCCTGACTTTTCTAAAACATCTGAACGATTTCTTCTTTAGCTCTGTTAAAATCAATCAGTCCGACATTTAAATTGTATGTGAGTTTGATAAATAAAGACAGGTTACAAAATGCCACACGGAATGATTTTTTTTTTTTTTTTAAAGTTTTTCAACTACTTAGGACAAAAAAATGTTACAATGCTTGACTTTTCATTTAGTTACATAAATAATTTTTTTATAAATATCTCTTTATAAACAATATATAAATAGCTTTACAACATAAATACATTTATGCATGACATGAATTTACAAACAGCAATGTTATACAGCTGGCTTCATCAGTCTCTTGGAAAAGCACTGTCCCTTGTCTCGGTGAGTGTTTGTATATATAATATATATAAGATAGAGAGCACTTGTTAAAAAAATAACAAAACCAAAACAGTTGGTGCCATGACTCCTCGTACCAAAAAAGAAAAACACAGCCACATCTTCTGTCCATTCCAAGGGGGTCTCTGCTTCTCTGGGTGTTGCCTGGGGGGGTGGCCGTGCCTGGCCGCGCGTGGTAGGAGAAAGCGGACTAGGGATTCAAAGCCCTGCGAGGAACAAGAGCAAAGCACCCGTTAGTACTCGTCATGCAGCACCCCTTACCCATCCCCGGCCGAAACCCCTGCCAAAGTCACCGTGGCCTGGGGCTGGGGGATGCTGCACTCGGCAGAAGCCGTCCCTGAGCAAGTCCCTGAGCTTTTTGCTCGTGCTGAAGCGAGGAAAAAGTGCACCCTTTGCTTTCTGGCTGGTGGTCAGGGGAGAGGCTGAGGGAATTTACTGCTCCTCCTGCCCTTGTGTCTATTGGAGATTTTTTTCCTTGTTCTGATGGGTTTAGTGAGAGAGAAGGGGTGTGACCTGCCTGCATGGGGTATGTGTGTTCCTCTTGGAGCCCTGAGCTGGCAACGCTTGGCAAGATGGAGGAGTCTGTAAATGAGGGAGGACAGAAACAGCGCCCATCCCTCCAGGACAGGCCACAGACCGGCACTGGCATCTTGCGAGCACCTTTATGTTGTGCTATTCCCACTGCTCTGCAGAGCAACAGGCTGCTGGATCCAGTCCCCTCTGTGCCCGGTTTTACTGCAGGGCCGGGCACGTCCCTGTGAGCGGGGCAGTGCTGTGCCAAGGGAAGAAGAACAAGTGGCCTGGGCTGCAGTGGTGGTACGTGTTCCCCGAAGTGTGAGCTCTTCTGTGTGTGTCCTGCGGGCAGGGCCAGGCCACAATGGTGCCTCACTGTCCCCAGCACCTGCAGGGAGACTTGGCAGGGGAGGCACTGCCAGATTTTTTCCCAAACCCATCACTTTGGGGAAGTGACACTCCTTTTCCCCTCGATTGCTACGCTGTGCAGCACCGTGGGAAGAATTTCTCCCAGCTTCCCATAACTTGCTTGGATACAAAGCTGCAGTTAGCAAAGTGCTGTCACCACACCGAGAAGACACCTGGGGAACTTATGTACTGTTTTTTTCCTGAAATTAAAAGCACTGGAGCATGGCTGAGACAGGAGTAACTCTTCAGCTGCAGGCATGCAGGGGGTACCCTGCCCTCCTAACCCCTCTCCATAGGCCCCAGATGAGGGTCAAGCACAGGGGACAACTGGGAACGTGCGGCTGCGCCGGAGCTGTTCCTGCATCCTCCCCGGAGCCTACGGGTCTAGCTCACAGGAAAGGAACCCAGTTTTGAGCTGCTGTGAGAGCAGCTGGGATCTCTGGCCCTTCTGCAGGGGGCCAGGCGGGTTCAGGACGGGAATGTAGTAAGG
>VWZN01005863.1:495464-505721 GCA_013396955.1 Regulus satrapa | reverse complement strand
TTCTTTTTTTTTTTTTTCTTTTTTTTTCCTTCTTTTTTTAAAATCAGAAACTCTTCCTCCCAGGTCCCTGCTTGGCAGGAGCAGGGTCACTGCCCTCCGTGACAGGGACGCTGGGGACACAAAGGGATGGAGGGGGCAGCAGTTCTTCTTGAGGGCACCTATTCGGGTCTCTCGGCTCGGGGGTCTGAGCTGCCCTCTCTGCTATTGTGAGCATCTGGATGGTGTTCCTGGCCCTGGAGATGGGGCTTTCCAAGCACCCTGGGGATGTCCTCTGCAGGGCACAGTCAGTGTCACAGGGCCCGTTCTGGGGACACCGGCTGACCCACTGCAGGGCCATGCAGCCTGGCCTCCCTCTGACCTGCTCCCAGAGCTAGAGGGTACAGGAGAAAGATGTGATCCCAGGATTAACCCCAGTGGATCACAGAGCTCCGAGGAATCCCCTTGCTCTCAGCATTCTCCTTCCCTGGCTGGCAGGGCAGAATTTGTGCCTCTGCTGCTGGCACTGGGCAGCTCTGGAGCTCTGCTGGCTTTTTGCTGATGGAGCGGAGCACTGTCCCTGGCCCTTTTTCCGGGGGAATCCTCTTATTGGCATGAGGCCAGAGGAAAGACACCCCTTTCTTTGCAGAAGCATCCAGGGCTGGAGCGCATTAAGCTGGACTTGCACCCCAAATCTCTTCCCTGAGACCAGGAAAACATTCCCTGCTCTTCTCCCTGTTCCAGTCTGGTCCTTTCTCCCTGCTCTGTATCCTGATTTTTATGCTGCTCCACAAATCTCTGGAGAGATGCCCCTGCTGGGGGACCATGGCTCTTTGGGGGTCCGTAGTATCCCTGCTCAGGAGCAGGGAGATGTTTCCTCCTCCACAGCCCAGGCTACTGGGCACGGGACACTTCAAACGAGATTGGCTTTTCAGCTCTGTGAGAACGGGAGCTGGAAGGAGAAGGTCTCGGTGTTTTTTCCATTGTGCCTGCCAGGTGGAGACAACTTGGACTTTTTTGAGTGTGAAGCTGTGCTTGGGCATTTGTCTGCGTGCAGGCAGAGTGAAGTGATGGAGTCGGGATTAGAGCCGACCCCGGGTGCCAGAGAGCCGTGGGTGCAGGCAAGGAGCAGAGAGAGGCCCCTTCTCTTGGGGTTCCGTCCTTGTCCCACACAAAGTCTAGCTGGAATGTGACAGCCAGCCTCTCCAGGATGCATGGAATGGGGGGCTCTGCTCCCCTACCCCCATCAGCAAGGCTTCTGCAGGGGAAAGAGGAGCAGCAGCCGAGCCCTGGGTCTCCACAGCCTGGGGATGTTGGGGTGCCCGAGGCCACCAGCGGCTCAGCAGCCCCCACAGAATCCTGCCGTCATCATCCCGGTTGCGCTGGCTCCTGCCCTGATGGGCAGCCTGCCCCGAGGCTTCTCCCGGTGGACTCGGGATGAGGAAGGAGACGAGGCAGATGGCTGCTGCAGAGAAATGCCACAGTGCGGGCAGGAAGGGCCCCCTCGCTTGCCACCAGCCCCCCTGGCACGCTGCAGTTTGTGGGGTCGGTACCTGCTCCAGCAGCCCCTGGCCCCGGGGGATTAGAGCATGGCCACAAATGCCACAACGCGGTCAGGTCTCAGCCAGTGCCTGCCCGCAGGAGGCTCGTCCTTACCCTCAGCTCTCACTAGTGTGGTTTGCATTAGTGTGTTTTCTTTGTCACACTGTGCAGAGCCTCGGGTTTGGGGGGGGGCTGTGCTTTGTAAATCCAATTAGTCTTGTTATTCAAATTACTCTGCCGAAGTCAGAGCCGGGTGCACACAAAGCCTTAACTCAAACCAGATCGGATCCCTTGGGGTGGCAAAAGCTCAGAGTGTGGAGCAGAGGCGTGCAGGAAGGGGTTAAGAGTTTTGCTCGACGGGGTGGGGGCCTGAAAGCTTTTAACCCTTAAAGGGATGGGCCTTCTAAGCGCACAGCCTTGTGGGATGATCACCCAGGGTGAGAATGGGCAGACTCAGGGCGTGTGTGGAAAATGAGAAGTGGAGAGATAGAGCTGGGTCCACAGGGGTCTTTCCCAGGCACTGGAGAGCAAAGAGGATCCTGCACAGCTGCACAAGGAGGGATGGAGACCTATGGGGTGGGCTGGAGGGGGTGACACTCTCCTCATTGCACCCAGGGGCCCAAAGAGAGCCAGCAGGAGAGAGGGACACCAGGGCTGGCCTGTGGGGTGGGCTGGAGGGGGTGACACTCTCCTCATTGCACCCAGGGGCCCAAAGAGAGCCAGCAGGAGAGAGGGACACCAGGGCTGGCCTGTGGGGTGGGCTGGAGGGGGTGACACTCTCCTCATTGCACCCAGGGGCCCAAAGAGAGCCAGCAGGAGAGAGGGACACCAGGGCTGGCCTGTCGCTGAGAAATACCAGCATCGAGCCCGCTACTGTGGGGATAAAAATGGGGAGATGCTGCTGAATCTTGGCAAAGTGGGGTGAGCCCCGAGTATGGGGATTTTTTGGTGTGTAGGGAGTGGGGAAGGGAGCAGAGACTGTGTTGTGTGTGTGAGTGGGCACACGTGTCCCCTGCCTGAGGATGGAGAGGGATTCATCCAAGTGTGACCATGATTTGAAGAGTGGGAGGAGAGGGGTCATGGGGATATGTGTGACAGCAGCATGGAGTGCTCTGGCCCCATCACAAGCAAGGGGTGAGCGATGCCCGCAGGTGCAGCTGCATCCTGCTGGGCAGCAGTGGGGCCCTGGCTCTCCTGGCTGAAATTAGGAGTCAGGTTCCAGGCTCCTTCCAGAAGGTGATGTCAAGAAGGTTCACAGGACAGAAATGTGGACTCAAGTCTGAAGTAAGCTGCTACTGTGAAGCAGTGAACAGCCAGTGATCCTTCTCCTTTTTCTTCAACTCCCTTATCTTTAGGGAGCATGTTTCTTATCGATTTGGGACATCACTGGCCTGATTTATGTCTCTTCTGCTGCCTTGGGCCAGGAGAACATTTCCTGACCAAGAAACAGATAACCCTAGGATGAGGATTTTCAGCTGATGCCATGTGAAAGCAAATCATCCCTTTGCAAAAAGAGATATCAGAAGGCTGAGTGCATGTGATGGTGATGCCAGAGTGGCTGATGTTTTCCCATAACCAGCGGCCAACCCAAGGAGTGGTTGGTTAAACCCATCCCAGGTGGTGAGATGGAAGAGGTACAAAGATGGAACAGCTATAAGGATAAGGGAACTACTTGCCCTCCAGCACAGCCACCAACTACCAGTCCTCAGGAATGTGATGTGTGCTGTGTTCACCAACAGAGTGTCACCAAGGGTTTGATGTGCCACAACAAGAGTTTTTTACAGTTGGTTTTCTTTTTTAAAATTTTTTTTACAGGTTTTAGAGTACTTCTCTAGGGGTCCGATGATAGCCAGCTCAGGGAGAAGCAGCTTGAAGAGAGATTTCAATTTTGATTGAAATCCAACCACTGGGATGGATGAGCAGCCTCTGGTGCATGCAGGGGACTACCTGGTCCCACCTCTGTGCCTCCTGAGGATGCTTTGAAGAAAGCTTTCCTGGGGAATACCTCTTTTGCCCCTGAGGCAGAAGCACTGGCAGCTCAGACCTGGCACTACTAGCCCCCAGCCCCAGCAGCCAGCAGGGTGTCATGGGGATGGGGTGGTGCCACACACTGGGGTGTGATGTTCCTGGGGTGCTGTCCGAAACACGGATGCAGATTTTGCCCTGTTTGAACACCCCTGGGTGTTTGTTTTGCATGCTGCTGCTGAAGGGGGCATTACAGGAAACGCTAAGTGATTTTGCACTTTCCCGTGTCTCCTTTGGGTCTGGAAGAGGGCTCTGGCTGAGGATCCAGGCATGGCCAATATCTCCTCTTCCCAAACTGGGTGTTGGGGAGACACCCCACAGAGCTGCCCTAATGGGGCAGGCAAGAATGGGGCTGCACATGTTGCAAGGGTTAGAGAGCAAGAGGGGCTTCCCTGTCCCCTCCCAGAACCTCTCAGAGTGGCAAAGCTGAGGAGAAGAGGACAATCCCCAGGCAGAGACTCACAGGTCATTGCTAGTGCTGATATCCTGACAGGCACGGCGTGTTTTTCCCCCAGGGCTTTGCCTTTTGGTATTTGCCATTTCTCCTGGACTTCCTAGGATGCTACAGACTCCTTCTGACATTGTGGGTGTTTTTCCCAGGGCTACAATGGGATATCTGTGCTCCGGAGCTGGGATGCCTCACTGCTCTTCTGGGAGCAGGAACACAATGTCTCAGGGTTTTGTTGAATGTTAATAAAATGAAGCAATTCTAACGCACGGGTGACTCCACACCATGAGCCTCCCTCTGCATCAGTCCTCGGAGGATATGAATTGCACTGCCTCCAGCTCCCGGCAGCCTCAGCTCTGCAGCTGATGTCGGGGCAGGTTGTTGGGATTTTCCAAGCTAAATGCCACAGTCATCTTTGTCCTCCTTTTTTTTCAGATGCCTTCCCCCCCAGAAATGGGGGTCTGGCAGTGTTTTACCCACAGCTTCGGGGTCCCAACATCATGCCAGGCTTGTTGGTTTTGGCACTGAGCATCCCTTTGGGAATAGGAACTGCCCAAAGCGGTGATGGCCCAGAAAGGCCACAGGATGAGTTATTGATATCACATTCATCCCTGCAGGGAGCCATGCCGTGTGCAAATCCTGAGAAAGGATCCAACAGGCCTCTAGGGATGGACCCCCAGCCCCTTTCCAGGGAATCTCCATCACCATCTTGAGTGGTGGGGCCGGGTGCCACCACTGCCTCGGGGGATGGATGTCTGTGCCCTCCTGTGCTCCGTGCACACCCAGGCCTGGCGAGCATGTCCTCACTAGCCCCACGGCTCTGGCTTGGCAGGAGCCTTTTCCACCTGGTTTGGCTGCACAAACCCTCGACAAAGCCGTCAGCAGCAGCTCCCTTGCAGCCCCCCTGCCAGACACAAACACCCTCCAGCTCCTCTGAACCGGCTTCCTGGAAGCCTACTCCAGGTGGCGGGAAGTCCCTTTTGGCATCGGCTCTTTAGGGCAAAACTTTTGGGCTCCCTGAGTGTCTCCCTGGAGCCCCTGGACATAGGAAACCCCAGGGGAGTGTTGGGATGCAGAGAGCCAAAGGTGTGCTGGTCTTGGTAGTGCTAGTGGTCAAGCCTTTGACTTCCCAAAAGGAAGTGATCCCACTGGGGTCCCACTAAAGCCAAGTTTGGGCTTTCTGCCTCCTTTCTTTCTTCTTTTTGGGAGGGAGTTTGTGCAGGTGCCAGTTGAGGAGCACTGAATGACCCTGGCTGGGACAAGGGGGGCTGGCATTGGAAGAGGAAGATTTCAGCACCACGAATGGTGGGG
Source organism: Regulus satrapa (assembly GCA_013396955.1). Taxonomy (NCBI): domain Eukaryota; kingdom Metazoa; phylum Chordata; class Aves; order Passeriformes; family Regulidae; genus Regulus; species Regulus satrapa. Next base: position 500,419 of record VWZN01005863.1, on the reverse strand, counting down.
CAGCCTTGTGGAGACGATAAGAGGCTGGCTGGGTTTTGTTGAATGGGAGCAGCTGAGGTGGCTGCTCCAGTGGCCAGGGAGCGCTGCCAGCTGCAGGGGGTCACGGTGGCCCCGCTGCCACCCCACGGCAGCCGCTGTGGACGTGCAGGGCTCCACAGCCCTAACCTTTAGCAACCAGACAGAATAACAATGCCGGCCTGCTGGGGCATAATGGCCGGTGTTTGCCTGAGATACAAAGGCACCGAGCTTTCACATGAGCTAATACTGATAAGTTCGGCTCTCATTCAGTGCCCCGCCTGCCAGACGGGGCCGGCAGCAGCCCCTGCCTGCCTTCTCTGAGCTGCTGGGACGTGCCCATTGTCCCCCCTTGCCCTGCTGTCCCCGCTCATCACCCATCTCCAAAGTGGTCCCCGTGGGGGCTGTTTCAGTCCCACGCTGGTGCGTGGAGTGGGAGATGCAGGGGTGGACACGAGGGCTTGTGGGGTGAGTCCCCACCCCTGGGACTGCATAGCAGTGTGATTCCTTAGCTCCTGCCTTTCTGCAAAGTATCTTTTCCACCTTCCTGGGAGCAGCAGAAGGGGTTTGAACTCACGGCACATCCCTTGCTCCACGTGCTCTGACCCCCTCTGTCCCTCGGCCCCGCTGCCCACAAAGCTCAGTAAGTGCAGGGCAGCTCCTTTCCCAAGTTTCCTGATGTGACCTGTGGAGCTTTGGAGTCATCCACAGCCAGTCGGAGCCCCTTTGGGAGGCTCAGTCCTCCATTGGAAGGCCTTTCACGCTGAAAACTGAGGGATATGTTATAAAAGAGATTTCACCATTACAACAGGCAAAACTACTGAGGAAGAGACTTAAAGGCATCCAAAAAGCAAACCCACATGACTGCAATTAAACCAGCTGCAAGGCACTAACCCTGCTCCTACCCTGGCTTCTCACCTCCTTCCTCCACTGCCTCCTTCACCTGCTTCTGCTCTGCCTGTCCCTCTTTGCTGGGGTCTAGTTCTCTCTTCCTTGACTGGACAAACAAAGCCAAGCCAGACCTTGCCCCCCGCCTGGGGTGAGTTGCAGATGTTCCTCCAGGCAGTGAAGGAGATGGGAACCCATCAGTCCTGATCCTGGGTGGCATGTTTCCCAACCAGAGGTATGGAGAGCTCAGAAGACTGGAGGAGCTGAAGGATGGGTGGGGCAAGACCACATGTGTTGTGACAGAGCAGATGGTATCTACTGTGGAGAAAGAGGGGTTTTAGCTTATTTATGGCAATAAATCTGTCACGGTCCCCTTTATCCTCCCCAAGCACGGCTTATGTCCTCCGGCCAAGCGCCCAGATGACTCCCAGTGCCTGAGAGATATCAGAACAAGACAGACTCAGGCTTAATGCTGGGCGCTGCTGCTGCAATCAAGACATTTCCAAGGGTGCTCAGAGGCTCCAGAGCAACCTCACAGTCCCGCTTTGCCTTCGAGCACATCCTTGTGCCGTGTGGGTCCCTCCTGCAGACAACAGCAGGGAGGCAGAGGCAGAGCTGCCCTCCATCCCTCTGCCACGGCCTGCAACCTGAAATAGCGTGAGAGGTGACATTTGGGTTGGCAGGGGTGGCATTTCCCTGCGCAGCGCCGCTTCCCGCCGGGTGGGCTGCGGGGAGCGGGTGGAAGTGTCAGAGGAGCTGTTCTGCTCCCAGCCAGGGTTCCCCTTGCTGAGTCATCTCGGGGTGGCTCCAGCCCCTTGGCCAGTCACTCCTGATTAACACTGATGTAAACGAGTGCCGGGCGGGCCCTCGCTGCTCGCTGAAACCACAGGCAGAGGAGCCAAGGCCTTTGTAAGCGGGGAGCTCCCGGCCAAGGAGCCATGTGGTGCTCTCACCTCGGCCGAGGTGCTGCAACACGTTCCAGCCTCCAATTCGGGAAGCAGCTACCAGTTACTGCCCGGGGGAAGATGGTGAGATAATCCTGTGCTGTGGGAAAGCAAGCCAGGGCAGCGGGCTGGGCTTGCTGCTACAGGACCCCAGGAAATGAGAGTGCAGGGGAAAAATCTGCTCAGGGACCTTTCCCTTTTAAAAAGCCCATGAGATGCCGTGGAAGGTCATGGAAGCAGCAGTGAAGCAATGGCCTCCATCTGTTCAGCAGCCACGAGGATGATGTGGATGGAAGATGGAGGCAAAGGTGAGACTGAAGCAGTCCAGCCCTTCCCTGGGAAGGATTGTGTTTGAGATCCTGCATGAGGCACCAGCTTGCTCTGATGGTTGCATGTGACCTCTTCCAAAGGGTGTGAAGGATGGGCTTGCAGTTTGCCCCAGCCACTCAGAGTCTTCTGCGTGCCCAGGGGGCACTGGGAGTGAGACATGGATTTGCTGTAACTCTCTCTCTGGCCCGGTGATGGGGTAGAGCAAACGAGGGCACAAACACAGGTCCTGTCCTATGGAGCAGACGAGATTCCCAAACCCCTGGCTGCTATCAGAAGGACAGGGCTGAGAAACGCTCTGCTGATCGTGGCCCCTTGTGCAACAGGGCCCCAGCTGGAGGCAGGAGGTGAGGGTGACAGAGGCATCCAGCCGTGGAGCTGTATCCTTCTCAGCACACCTGATATCACTGCAATCCACAGGCCCCAGCGCCAGCAGTGGCACCAAATCCTCCCTGCTTCCTCTCCCATCTGTGGAAGCACCAGGATGTGCTGAAGCCACTGCTGCTGGTGGCACCACCTGGTGCAGGGAGTAGGCTGGCCAAACTCCTGGCTCGGCTTCATCCCCACTGGAGTGAAGAAGAGCAGAGACACAGTGTGACAGCAACGTGGAGAGGAGCTGCTGCTCCCACCTGGCTGGCACAGGGAGTGGGACAGTGGGGCTGGAGGCCCTGGGTCACCCCACCCCAATCCCTGCTCTCCTCCACGCAGCAAGGGCAGCCTGAATGGATGGCATGGGTCAGCCCTGAACACCTGGGGATGAGCCACCACCCTGCCTTCACAGAGCAGGTGCCAAGCACCTTGCTTTACCAGCAGCCAGGAGAGCAGGAGGAAGCAGGGCAGCACACATCCTCCCTCTGACAAGGTGATCAGATGTGGGCACGGGGCCAGCTCCAGCAGAAACAGTCCCCCCACTCTGTTTTCTGGGTCCCATGGGAGCAGCTGCTGTGTGACTGGTGGCTCTGTTCAAACAGAGGATGGCTGCTCCGCTTCCTCTTGGTCAGCCTGGGGCAACTCGCTGCCTCCCAGCCACGCCAGGGCAGAGCTGAGCCCTCGCTCTCCTCCTTGAGGTGGCCAGAGCTGCCAGGGTGGGGCAGCTGATGAGCTGGCATCAGTGCTGGCAGATCGTGGGCAGAGCCTGCTGGCTCTGCAGGGTTCGTGCAAACGAGACACTGCCTTTGCTGGTGCCATCCTGGCACTGGGGCGGATGTGACTGTCCTTCTGCAGGCAGGTCTGTGCTTGCGGCCCTTGGTCCACAGAAAAGCCCGGTACTTTCTCAGGGCAGGTCCCTCGACCCACCCGAGGGCTCGAGCTGGAGTGGTCTGGGCTTGCCACGGCTTCATGGAAGCTCAGCAGTGCTGGCTGTGGGAATGGCTGAGGGGCTAGGTTGTGTTTGGGAGCCACAGGTGATGCTGCACCCTGAGCAGATGTGGCCTCATGGCCTTTGGAGGTGCCTGATAGCAGGCAGTGTGCACACTGATCTGCAGGATGAAGAATAAGGACCATGGGGAAGCGTGAAGGGGCAGCACAGATGCCTGCTCAGATGTTCCTGCCAAAATGAGGACTAAACAGAGCCTTTCCCCATCAGAACCCTGCCGGGAGGCACCAGTTCAGGGCCTTTTGGATCCTGCCTCCTTCCACTAAGGGGATTCTCCAAGCAGACAGCTCAAATGGGTTTGACAGGGGGTGCCATGAGGACAGCTTATTGCTCTCCAGATTTTCTTCTGGATGAAATTCTTCGGCAAACACAGCAGCACATTGCAGGTAACACCAGGGTGACCAAACCACTTACTCTCAGTCAGCCAGAGCCTGGGTCTGACTCTGCTATAAAACCTTGCGAGAGGTCTGTGGTCACAGAAAGAGGAGGTCATAAAAGTGCCAGCTCTTGACTCTGGTCTCATGCTTTACCATCACCCTCTGATTCATAGGCTCTGACTTACCCTGGAGGAGGGCAGGCCACTTCTGCCCAGCACCAAGGGCCAGTCACTCCATGGGTGCTGTCGTGTGGGTGGGGAGAGGATCGGCATGTTTGCCTGCTGCCCAAATTCCAGTGCCAGGGGAGCAGGAAGAGCTCAGGGACCGGGATCCCAGAGAGCTCGGGGACCGGGATCCCAGAGAGCTCGGGGACCGGGATCCCAGAGAGCTCGGGGACTGGGATAACAGAGAGCTCGGGGACCGGGATAACAGAGAGCTCGGGGACCGGGATAACAGAGAGCTCGGGGACTGGGATCCCAGAGAGCTCGGGGATCCGAGCCTGCTCTTCTCCGCAGTGCTGGTGAGGCCATGTAGGTGTTGAAGGAGGTTTCTCCAAGGGTCTTTCGGAGGTACAGGTGCTTGCAAAGCTATGAGTTTCCTCGGGGACAACACCACAGGAAAGATCTTTACAATGTTACCTCAGCTAAGCTGTGCTTTTTTTCACCGATCTGGCTACACATTTGGCTGGAGCTGGAGCGCTGGCCTTAAGCCGGAGCAGCCCATCCCAGGAGGCTCCGCCGGCCCCGGCTGGAAGCAGGCGGCCGCCAAAAATACCCCCAGGGATCCCGGTGGCTGCATATCTGCCAGGCTGGGGACAGTCCATCTCGGGTGGCAGCACCTCCTGGCGCCCGTGTGGGACCCCCGAGCGCCCGTGTGGGATCCTCTGCCCGCCCTGCCGCGCAGCGGCCGCTTCGCGCTTCGCCTTTTCTGGGCCCCGCCGCGGCCCGTAGGCGCCGCTGCCCCGGAAGCGGACGGGGCGCTGGGACATTCAAACGGAGCGGAGCGGCCGCGGCGCCGGTGAGCGGGGAG
>VWZN01005863.1:302673-495336 GCA_013396955.1 Regulus satrapa | reverse complement strand
CCTGAGGGCGCGGGGGTTCTGTGCTGCTGCTGCTGCTGCAGCCGGAGGGTAGGCTGGCGAGTTGGGCACCGCGGGGGGAGCGCGATGGGGGCTCGTGGCGATGCTCGGCTCAGCCGGGGGCTGTTTGCAGCCCGGGCCCGGCTCAGCGAGTCCTCCCTCTGCGCGTCCCTCCGGGCTTCTCCCCCGCCCTCATCACCGCGCCCACGCTCGGGGGGGGTACCCCAGCCCTCCTCTGCCTTCTCCCCGCTCTCTTGGGAGTATTTCAGTTCCTGGTTGCCGGCAGAGGATTAATAATGGAGCTGTGACGCGTAGGGGCTTGTGTCTTTTTCAGCGCTGCAGTTTGACGTGGTTGAAGTTGTAGGGGTTATAGTGAAGGCAAGCTGTGAGTGTTTGTTCTTTGCTGGTAAATAAAGATGACAAATTCCTGTCACCTGGAACCAAACCATTGTTTGGCGAGTAGTCTCACCGGCTTTTATAAAATGTTATCTGCTTCTGTTGCATTGGCAACAGGAGAAGGTGATGTTAAAATAAAGCTGGTGTGGACCTACCCCGGGTGTTTTGTAATAGCTCGGTAGCAGGTCAGTCTGTTGGAAGAGTTTAGCAGCAATGGAAAATCTCAGGAACAAAAATCAAAAGCCACATAAAGATTTTTTTTTTTTTTCCTGTTTGTTCAGGGGTTTTGAATTTTTGCTTTGCATTGTGAAGCCTGCTCCCATCCGTGCCCAGTTGCTGAAGTGAATCCCGGGGCAGTGCGTGCTGGGGAGGAGCTGTTTCTGCAGCCCTTGGTCCCTGCTGGATGCTGCAGGGTGTGCTTGGAGGAGACTGCCTGGCTGCTCGTGGGCAGAGAAAGGGAGGAGAGGGCTGAGCAAGGGTGGAGAAAAATTCCAAGGGAGATAGGGAGTAAATTTCACTCTTGCTGATCTCTGTATTTTGTCCTGCCAGCATCCCTGTGCTTAGAGAAGGGAAGGGAGAGGGTTAATTTGCAGTATTTTTTTATTTAAATGTAGAGTCCAGTGCCTGTGGTTCTGGGATAGCAGAGATGACAGAGAGCCCTGAAATTCTTCATGTACCAGCTGGGGTGAAATTCAGCTGTTCAGCTTCAAACTTGTCCTGACGTGAAAAAGAGGCATTTTTGTGAAAATACAAAACATTTTTTATATTTTTTTGGTGAAAACACAAACTGCAAGAGGCCGGCAGTTGCATTGGGCTTCATGATCAAGAAATTCTTATACTCTTCTTTGATTTTACATACAGCAAAAATTACTGCTATGTCCTGTCTATACCTATCGTTTTACCTCCAAGTAGCTGAGCATAATTTAGTAGATTGTTTTGCTCTAAAAGCTTAAAAGCTAAAGCACCTGAAGAAGGATTGGAAGGTCTGCTGAAGTTTCATACTCGTGCAGGAAAGGTGGAGAGGTGTTACCATCCACAGAAACTGGTGCTGGATGGAACTGCAGGCAGCGTGTCTCAGTCAGTAAGAATCAGGAGCTCTTGCAAGATAATGATTATTTGGTTTCTGTGGGTGTTCATGGCTAAAAGGACAAGCAGAAATGGGTAGTCTTGATGTTTGAAGGAGTTGTTCTGTACGATGGAGAGGTGTCAGTCACTGTGGGAGGGAAGTGACAGGCAGTGTTTGCTTTTGACAGCAACAGTGAAGCACTTCAGGAAGGATGCAGTTATTTTTGAGGACTCCAGGCTGGACATGACAAGGTCTTGCTTCTGATAACCACTGAACTGATGCTTCTGGTACAATCTGTCAGTTGCTGCTTTAATTTTCCTGGCTCTTTCGAGGGCAAGGAAGAGCAGATTAAAGGAATCCCGTGTATTTGGGGTGGGACAAAATCCGTGGTTTATGTGGTGTGTGGGCAGGTACAGTTTATGGGCTGTGGTCATTCCTAGGTTATGGACAGGGGTTTGGTGAAACCTCTTCCCCCACACTTTAGTGATTTACAAACCCAGAATTCCTTCTCTACAAAAGAAAAAAAAAAAAAAAAAAGAAAAAAATTGCATTTTTGTATCTTTTGGTGTAATCAATTCCTTGACACTTTGTTTCAGGAAAATAAACCTTTTTTCCCCTCTGTGTCCGTTTATAACTCCTCGAAGTTCTGGCCTTTCCCTGTGCTATGGATCAGCTGGGGCCTGTGAGAAGCCCATCCTCTGCCAAGGAGGGAGCGAGCAGGGCGGCTGCCCCCCAGAAGAACGCCTACACCAGGCTCGTGCAAAAACACCACAGCGGCCGCTTCCAGTCCTACCTGAACCACATCGCAGAGAAGATGCAGCTGGAGGAAGGCTTCTCCAGTGAGCCTGGCTCTGATCTGGACCTGCCTCCCAGGAGAGGCCTGGAGAACGGGATCAGCATGCACAGCTACTCTCCAGTCAGAACGTCTCACCTGGAGCAGCCCCTGCCCGGGTTTGAGAACGATAAACCCCAAAGCTCTCGGAGCAGGTGTCCTCTCAGAAGAAACGCCACTGCCAGTCCAGAGGAAGACTTGGAGGTGGAGGAAGACTGTTATGGGCAGGGAGCTGTATCTGGCTCGTTAAATGTGAGCGACGCCCTTGGTGGGAGAGCATCGAGCAGCCTGAGGCACCGAGGGGCTCTGCAGAAATCTTCTGGCTCTGATGAGTGGGAGGAGGAGGACACGTGGAGGAAGAGACATAAGAAACGAGGCAGATGTCCTGCCAGCACCGATACAGCAGCTGGACACTTGTTGACTGAACAGTTTGATGAGGATGTGCTGGCAGTGAATGCCAGAAAAAGCAGTCACTTGTCTCCAGGTCAAGCCCAAGGTGAGTTCACTCTAATGAATTGTTTGGTCCATTTGCTACAATTACAGTGGAATTAAATGCAGTGTATTAGTCATGAATGAGTTAACAGGAGCCGGTCCTGCTCTGGCCAAGTTAGTCAGCCCTTGGCTACCTGTGGGTGGCTTTGTCCTGATTTACAATTAAATCGTGTGGCATGTGCAAATGCCTTCATGTGGAGCCAACTCTATGCTGGCAGGACCTATTTCCCTGGCCTAAACTCTGTGACTGTGGCTGTGCTGCTTCCAGGATCAGCTCGGGTCTAGAAGAGCCCAATTTCTGTGGTGCAGAGTCCAAATTAATAAGACCACTGGATCTGAGCTGACTCAGAGTACAGCCATGCTTTTCTTCGCATTGATTTTTTGAATCTGGGGTGCTGGTTTGCTTTTGGTCCAGGTAAATCCAATGCTCAGCCCCAATACTCAGGGGCTAAGATGTCTTTATAATTGCCAATTCCTGATAGAGAGTGTTGACTCCAGGAAGTTTTGCTTTTAGTAACAAAGAGACCACATTTTGCAGTACTGAAGTGAATGGGCCTTTTAAATGTGATGTTCAAGGCAAAAAGCCTTCTTAGGGACCTAAGTAAACTTTTTATTAAAAGAACTCCAGAACACAGCGTGAACAAGGAACCAAAACCAGACAGTTGAAATTTCATTTCTCAGTGTAATGGCTTAAAACTTTATCTGAATGGTATATATGCTGAAATACTTTGCTAGCCTGATCTTACGAGCTACTACTGAAGGAACTCATAAAAGTCACCATGTTAAATTCTCTGTAACAAGTAGAAAAGAGATCGATTTCTCAGCTGGGTAAGATCAGCCTGAGGCCTATCACAACTCTTGAATTGAAAATCAAATAACTGTTTAACTGAATTAGTCTTAAAAACTAAGCCCTAAGACTCAAGAGGGGCAAGTAATATGTTTTTTTTCTGGGTTATTTTTGACATCGTGGCAATACATAATGTGCTAAAGTTGGTAAACTTCCATGAGTTCTTTCAAGACTGATCACAGATAGTGATTTAATGCAGATTATGGTGAAATTTGTTGATGAGCTAGATTTTTGGGAGGGCTTTATTTACATGGTTCATTGTAACACTATTTGTTGTGCTAGCTTGTCGTAGTTATCTTCACTTCCTTCAGCTTTGGAAGCGTAGGAAGAGCAGATGACAGATGAAGTCTCAAAGGCATACAGTTTATATGTAGGAAAATTACAGGTGCCTACATGGATAAAATAAAAATAGCCTGGCTTTCAAAAGCAAGCACCCCCAGTGGCCTCCTGCTTTGGTTGGAAGTGGGGTTGCACAACCCCTTTTAAAAACTGGTTGTTTGTATAGCGTAAACACCTAAAGCAGAAAATGTTGACCCTTGTGTTTGAATTCCCAGGTGGAAAACTCACACTGTGGAAAAGATTATTGGGAAGTTATTTGCTCAGCAGTGACACCTTTCCCCCTCTTTCTGCCTCCCCAGCCACCCTCCTGTGTTGCTGTGACTGGTTACCCTCCAGAACGCTTGCGGGGATGTGGAAACAGTTTCCTGGGGAGGAAAGAAATAGGGAAAAGGAAAGATGTCACTTGTTTCAGAGAAATGTCTTTTCTGCTGTTCCGTCTGAGTGTATTTTAGCACTCTTGTTTAAGTGAAATGAAGATTTTGCAGTAGGCAAGTGCTTAGGTATAAGAACTCACACATCACAGTATCAGATTAATATTTTCCTCACTTCAAAGCTTGTATTTCTCTCTTGATGCTGATATAAGTCATATTATTTTGCATAGGCAGGTGTCTGGTTTGATCAGTTTAAATCAAGGTTTGTGAAGCTGTGATGGCAAGAATTGCTTCTGCCATAGCAGCGAGGCGTATCATCTTTTCAGGAGTGACATTTCCTCACAAATTAGCTCTCTTCAGACTGTTGTAGGCTTTTCAAAAGGCTCTTTGAGCTAATCTCAAAGGCAAGCATCTCTCTTTATACCATTTCCTTTCATTGTCTTCTTCTTAACAGCTCTTCAGCTCAGGCTTAGCCACGGTTGGGTTTGCAATGACCCTAAAACTGAGAGAGCTAAGAGTGAAGACAGATACAGTGATGTGTGAAAACCCTTTGGGAGCCCTGGGGCAGGCTGTAGACAGCAAGGAGTCCCTGTTAATGCCCTTTCGGTGGCAGAGTGATTGCTCTGGCCTTAGAGGAAAGCAGAGTGGTTTATGGAGCTCCAAGCAGGTATTTCTGAGCCCTGGAGCTCCGTTCTGCTGATGTGTTCCTGGCTGGACTTCCACACAGAAACTGCTTTTCCTAACTATCGGAGGCTCTGCGGTTGAGAGTGTGAGCAGAACTTCATTCTCCCTTGTGTGAAATGTGACATGGTCATTAAAGTGCAGGTTGGATTCACTCTATGGCATCAGCACTTTTGGATTTGGGAAGATGAAGCTCTAGACAGAGGAATCCACAGGTTGTGTCACTCCCTTCTGTGCAGTTTTAACCTCTGCGAGGAGAATTGCCATAAAAGCTCCTGCTCTGAAGTTTCTTCCCAAATGAAACCAAATAAACCAGAAAATAATCCTAAAATGACACTTTAAATTGTGATGCTTAGTTTTTAATATACAATTTCCCTCCTGGTGTTTTCCCTTAAATCTCCAATGCTCTAGATCCTTTTGATGCTAAAATTTGGTTAAACTTCCTTAACAGAAAATGATGAAGTCCCTTGGGTTGTTTTCTGGTTTTGATCAAAGGCTCCTAGGACTTTCCCATTTCAGCCTATAGTTAGTAATCAAAATCTTTTTTCAGACTGACTGAAGTTGCAGTCATAAAAGGGCTTAAAACCTTCTTTTTCTTGAGGACAGAATCGCTGACTTTCTCTGCATCATCTGTCTCTCGCACGCTAGGAGTTGAGGTTTGCATGGCTGCTATGTGGAACTTCAATATTTGTGATGCTTTGCTTTGTCAAGAAGTAGTTTAGAAAAAGTGCTGTGTTTTATTTGGAACAGCAAGATTCCAGTCACATTTTGAGTACATGCACTTGGCCAGCCTGTTTTTCGAGGGAGAATTGCTGTTTGACAGCACATTCCCAGGACTGCTGGAAAGCCTAAAAATCACACATCTTCAGCAAAGGACTGTCCTCCAAACATGGAATACCATCTCCGAGCCACGCTTGATTTCAGAGGATCTTGGGAGCTGGAGAACCTGGGAATGAGGTGGCTTTGTTGATGTTGAAACTCGGGTGGAGCGGGAGGCTGGTCAAGGCCGATTGCTCTGAAATGTGTTCAGATTTTCTAGGGCTGGATATAATGTCTCAGCGTGTATCTGCAGGCAGCTTCCTTGGGAAGAACACTGTCAGCTTCGCTAGATATCCTCCTGAGGCTCCTCTCACTAAAAACTTCACGGGTTTGTGATGTGATGGAGGTATCTTGCCCATCAGTTTGGGTCAGCGTGCCCCCTGAGCAGAGGCAGACAATTCCTGGGTAACAACGTGCCTCGTCTGAAACAGTGGAAGATTTCCACAGCCCTTTGTGATTTATCATCTGTCTGACACTTGGCATTTATTTGCCCAGCCTGTGGTACTCAACCAACTTGGGCAGCTTCCATGGAGGAGTGGTGCTGGCAAGCAGACCTGTGTTTAGCATCAGAGCTTTAAAAAAAAAAAAAGCAATTGTTGCTGTTGGATGGTGGTGTTGTGCTTGCGGCTGCAATCCTGACATTTAAAAGGCTCAGGATAGGTAAAGGAAATATCCTGGATTGGCTTTCCTGTGTGTTTGATGGGCATGGCTGCTCAAGAAATATCAGCCTTAATAAGATGGCAAAATCTCAGGTATTTTGTCTTCCCTTGGCACACTGGAGTGTGTGTTTGCCTTTGTTTCTCTGGGGGAACTTTGGAGGACGAACCACAGCTTCTGCATTTCCTTTCTTGTAATGCTAATTTGGGAAAATGATACTTTTCAGTGGCGAGTCTTCCAATCCTTGTGTGGTGAAATTCAGTTTTGAAGAATGCTGTTATCTCCCTATCTGGCACCAGCAAACATGAGCCAGCAATCTACTAAAGGCCACAGAATCAGCTCAATAAATGGAGAATGTTGGTTGCTGTGGAAATCTTTAAAATGTAGCTCATCTTGCCAGGTTCAATGTAACGTTCCTTAGATGACGTTAATCATAGTAATAAGATATAGGAGAGAGGGGAAAACTGGATTTACTCTATGGCCCCATCTGAGAAACACATGAGAAATAGAATGCTCCTTTCTCTAATGGTTTAGCAACGTCATCACAAACATAAATTTCTCTTGCTTTTGATAGAAAAAAAAATGTTGCATTCCTGAATCTTGTGCAACTAATGTTTTTGGCAAACATCAGCTATAGTATGTGAGTTAATATCTGATGTATCCTCTCTTGGGAAGATGAGATCTTGCCCTTGCAGGGACTGTGTTTTTTATATGTGATCTAATAACTGTCTTCCGTGCCCTTTACCAGAGCCCTGAGCACACCGTGCTGCAGCAGGAGCCCTTGCATTTGGCAGCAAAGCTCTCACCTCTGAGAATGAAGGAGCTTCCTTCACCTACTAGTGCTCCAGTGAAAATGTTTCTTCGGTGGAAATACTTGTTGCTGTTAACCTGCTGTTATTTTGAACTCTTTTTTTTTCTACTCACTGGTCCCCATTATGCAGTAGTTCAGGTAACTCTGCCTGTCGGTGTGGTGTTGGTCCTAGGAAATTAATAGGCTCATAGAAGAATTGAATAGATTTTTAATTAATTTAAAATCTTTTCTGTTGTGTAACTTGTCGTCAATTTGTTTAACAAAGGTCCTGTTGAGCTCTTCAGTGAGAGTTTCTTATGAGATTAGGGTTTTGATGCCAGAGGTGTGAGTATGGACGTTAGTGTGTGAACTTAATTAAATCACAGCGCATGTGCAATGGTTTAAAACCTGTTCAGTCAAACTAATTAAAAGCAGCAATAAATTTAGAATTGTTACCAACAGGTGTGTCTGGTTCTTGCAGTGTCACGTTCTGACCCTCTGCTGTTTAATAACATCTGTCAGTCACCAGGAAGAAAATATATAAGGAGGATTGAAAAGGGGTTTTTTTGATGACTTGCAGAGTATTGAATAATGGGGGTAGTTACTGGCAGCCATCTGGATCACTTGGTGGGCTGGGAGCAGGAAAACAAAATCCATTTCTTGGATTGCCAGCGTAGAGCCACGATAGCAATGCGAGGAACCCGGTGTGGTGGGAAGCACCAGCTGGGAAAAAAGTTCTGAGCTCTTGATGGATTAATCAGCTGAACGTCCTCCTCCTGTGAAATGCGGCCAAAAGGGCCTAAAGTATGAGCATGGGAATTGGAAGATGGAGTTTGGACTCTGCGTGTCTTTGGCACGGCAGCAGCAGCTCCTGGAGCGTTGTGTCCTGTGGTGATGCCCTCCGTTTGAGGCACACGGTGATGAATGGATGAATACTCTCAGAGGACAGCCACAGGGAAGATTAAAACGCTGGGATGGTGAGTGAGTGATTGGAGGAACCCCGCTTTAGTTATCACAGAGATGCTTGGGGGAGGGGAGTTTTCAGTAAATTGCCTACATGGGGAACAGATGTTCAATAATAGGCTACTCAGTTGAGCAGATTATGATATAATGCATTTGAGGCTAAACAAATCCAGGCTTGAAATACAGCACAATTTAGCAGTGAGGGTGAATGACCATTGGAACAGTTTGACCAAGGCTTGTGGTATGTGGGCTGTCACAAGCACGTTTAGAAGCCCTGATAACAATTTCCACCTCTGAAAAACGCTGTAATTCAAACAGGAATTAATTTGTAAAAGCCCTCTGTCCTCTGCTGTCCGTGAGATCGGTCAGCTCACACGCCCTGGTCAGGTCTGGCCTGTTACTCATGTAATGCCCAAGTGTCTCCTTCACCATGGATATCCAGGTAGGTAGGACAGGTTCTTTGCAGCTGAATTCAGTGGCTCTTGTGGTTCCTTTCTAGCCTGTGGCTGCTGTGGACTTTGCTGCCTTCCTCTGCAGCTATGCTCCCACCTCTCCAGTCCCAAACGCTGTTGCCCACCTTTGGCCTTCCCACCCCAATCCCCTCCTAACCAGCACCATGGAATGCTGTGGGCTGCATGTCCTGAACTCCCTCTTGTGGGGAAAACCATGCTGCAGAGGATTGGGACTTGGCTGGGGCAGGGTGGAAAACAAAATGTTTTGATCTATTGCATAAAATAATGTCTTCTGTGACAGAAAGAAAAACTTCCAGGGTGTTGAAGGAAAATGTCAACACTAGCAGCTGCAGCCCACAGATGTATGGGGCATGTCCTGCCTTGGAGAATATTCCAGACTCTCTGCAAATAAAAGCCAGTGGCCAAAATGTGGTTTTGTTCAATTTGTATGTTTTTAGGCATTTTCCCCCACACTACTAGGGGATTGTGATTTATGTCCCTGCTGCACTGAGTGGATAGTATGGGGAGTGGTTCATCAGCAGAAGAACGCATTCAGCAGCACCTTGGGTTACCTCGGGATATGTAGAAATCTGAAGGCAGTTCTTTGATTTCTTCAGCTGTTAATGTTTTTTAGTATGTTAGCACCTCTTGTCAAGTATTTTGCTTTTCAAAGGCTCGTAGCTTCTTCTGTTCTTTGAGCAACTTGCTTCTCTCAAACTGCTGAAGCCCAGAAAAATCAGAGACAGAACTTCCACAATACTGTGTTTTTAAAGCGTTCTTCTTGAAGTCTTGAAGAAGCCTTTTCACAGCATAGTTGCTGGATAAAACAAAAGAGCAAAAAGGTATTTTGGAAGATGTTCAGGAGGATGGAAGGATGAGGGGGAGTGGAAGCAGCCGTGACCCACATCCCGAGGCAGGAGTGGAAGCCTGGAGGAGTGCAGTCATCAGGCGGAGTAGGTAGTGAGGAGGTCACGAGCAGGGTGGAGCAGGTTCACAGAGAGTCCTGAAAACCAAAAGAGATGTACCCCCTCCCTGACAACACCACTGCGCTGCTGCACGCAGCTGGAGCACAGTAACTATTTTGATAAACTTTTAGTCTATTGCTACTAAATGAGTTTCGTCACCAGCCCTTCGCTCCGAGCCTGGAATGGTATCTTTGGCTCTTGCACTCCTGTAGTATTCCTACAACACAAACCCCGCTGAGGAATCGAATAAAACTGCAATTACTGTCTGAGTTACTGAAGTCAAAAGCCTGCAAGCATGAGGATGCTTGGAAGTGTTTTGGAAGTGGAAGCATGGTGTCGTGAGCACATGATCTTTGCGGTCAGCAGCAGTTTCCACAGCATTGTTTTCAGCAGCAGAAAGAATCCATTGTGCATTTTTCTTCATTTCAGTTTTTCAAAGCCTAGGCCCTTTCTGAAAGCCAAAGTCAGCAGGAACGTTTTCCCTAGATCCATATTGAAATCTGGGGACCTGCAGCACAAGAGTTTTTAATAAGAATGTGCAGCTTAAAGCAAAAGAGCAGTGGCAACATGTGCCTCCCCACCACATGTGTGCTTCCCCTCTCATTTTCATGAGGCTGGAAATGAGCATCTATCTCTGTTCCTGACTTTCCTTAATATCCATGGACATACCACTTTTTTGCTACCTTCATTTTAAAGTTTTTTTGCCACCTTCATTTCTAAGTAGGAGCGTTTCTTCCTCTGAGTTGCATTCTAAGGTTGTCTGAGTCTTTTATGATCAGCTGCAGTGGCACAGTCGCCTCCAAAGGCAGCTCCTGGCCCTAAGAACTCCCTCACAAACCACCACAGCCTGTGTGTCCCCAGCTGGAGTGGGGACAGGCTGCCTGTGCAGCCAACTTGTGGTAAAGATTCCCTTTGTTCTTTTTTTTTAATTTTTTTTTTCCTATTTGTTGGACATTTGACTCTTTTGTGCAGATTTTTGTTTCTTCCAAAGCTGTTTGGAGAATCACCTTCTCCACAGAGGCAGGCTGAGAGAGCTCCCTGCATTTGTTCCTGGGTGGCTCCCAATGTGCTGGTGCACAAACACAGCTGTGCCCATGGACAACCTGCTGGATGGCACAGGCAGAGCTGGTGCAGAGAGTTGCTGGTAACCAGTTGGGCTTTTCCAGTCCTTGGGAATTACTGCTGGACTCACATTTTAGAGCTGTGTGGACAGGCCTTCACTTAACATGACGTCTTCTCATTTAATTTTGATTTGTCTTGACAGTGGAAAGCTGCATTTAGATTTATGCTGTGGCTGGACCCTGGTGGCCCATCGTAATGGGTCAATTAGTGAGGCTGGGGGGCCTGGGAGCTACTTCTGACAGCTGAATTTCAAGACAGCATCCACTCAGTTCAGGACATTTGCATAGAATTTGCATTTTGGCTGAGCCCGTGGCATGTAAATGTAGGTTTGCATTGTTTCTCTTCTTTGAATGACTGTTTAATTAACTTTAAACTTAGTTATGCAGTCTGCCATCTGCCTAAATCCCTACAGTGCTGTTAGATCATCATGCTTTTCCAGTTCCACCAAGATATTCCCTACTTTTCGGTGATTAAGATAATTTCAAATTGTTCACTTCCTTGGCTACTTTTGAAGAGGACTCACAGCAACGTTGTAAGAACTGTCTTAGCTTTATGATCTAATAATACCAAGTAGAGGAATGTGCTGCAGAACCACCAGTTTAAGATTCTTTGAATTTACATTTCATGAGAGAAGAAATTTTTTTCTTTTATTTGCTTGCGATAAGGAGAACGCACTCTCGGATTTTCTCTTAGACTCCAGATTGAGCATCTGAAATATTGCCTACCATGTTTATCTCCTGCAGGTCTCTGTTCCAATGAAACATCACTGAACTGATAACATATCACCAAGTCTTGCCTTTCCACTCCTACATCCCTAATGAATTCTTTCCCATGACATCCTCATCTGTCTCTATTGCTTTGTCTTTAATCTTGAGCCATCTACTTTATTTAAGCTCTTGGCTTCAAGATACTGTAAAATGCATGGAGGTGGTTCTGTTCCAAGGCTGTCCAAGAACTCTGAACTCTTTCACTTCACGTTTAGAGAAATGTGGATGCACAACTGTTCCTAACAGGTTGGAGCAGAGTTGTTCTTTCAGTGAGTGTGCTGGATGGGGTTTGGTCCTGTATTCAGTGTAGTATTTAGGCTCTAGCACAGAGGTAGATTCCAAGGAGTGTCTTTTAAATTGCTGGTACAACTCCTTCCCTGAGCAACTATACCAACAGCTGTCTTTGTGTTTTTCCTTTTAAAACGAAATAGAACAAAAAAGGATTTGGCTGTTACCATTAGTGGGGCGTTTAATCTCTTAAATCCGCAAAATATTTTGCAAAACATAAATAGCTTGTTACTTCTGGCCTGCCTGTGACCAGTGTTTTTGTTGACATAACTCACATTTGAGATCACTTCAATGGTGTTTGTTGGTTTTGCCTGTTGTTTTTGCCTGTGTGTGGTAATTTGATCCCGGATATTGTAGTAGTCATTTAAGCGCTTGGAGATTTTTGACTTAGTCACTTCTATAATATGGCATCTACTGGATGTCACTGGTGCATTAGAAATTCAAAACAACCTAACAAATGCATTTTGGCTTTTAAAATTTGAGAGGGAATTATTCTAGAGGCTTCTTTGAGCTGCAGAAAATATCAAATAGCTTTGAAATTGCCTGTTTAAGTATACGAAAGGGGCAGGCACAGGGATCCTAGCAAAACCACCCTGGTGTTAATGCAGTTTGTACTGGCAAAGTGTGTTCTGCTGGGAGAGTTTATTTGACTTTGGAGAATGAAAGGGGCAGTTGCCTGGTACATCAGTGCCAACAGTAGGTCTGTGCCCGTCCAGAGCTCCCAGCCAGGAGCTGCATCCCCCCAGCTCATCAGAGCTGTGCAGAGACAGATTCACAAAAGTACCTGAGATGAGTTGTTCAGGGGCTGTGTAGGATTGGGGATTTTTTTTTTTTATGTCCCAGATGTCTTTCCAAAACAAGGCAGAGTTTGTGTTGGCTGAACTTTAGTATTGAGACTATTAATACACTCTGTTACACATCAGCATCCATAGTGCCTCATAAAGTTGCAGATAGAACTTCCTGGCAGCTCTTGGAGAGTATTCATTTGCTAAAAGACCAAATTTGATGGTTTCTAAAATTTGCTTTGTCAACTCTGCCAGGAATCATGGGCCAACTTGAATTTACAATTCTTTGAGGTGATGCCTTGGGCTGCCTCGTGGTTGGACACTAATTCATTAAAACTCCAGTAAGGATGAGCAGGAACATGCTTTATTTAACTTTTTTTGCTATGTTTAACCTAGTCTGACTTAAATGGAACTGTGGTACTTAACCACAGGCTGGTATCAAGGTAGTTCTTGTTGTCTTTGGTTGGTTAATTTCTGCTTTTGAGGCTAGGGCAGTGTTGGGTAATTCTTCTCTTGGTAGCTGCCATGTCTTCAAGATCATGGGTGTGTCTTTATCTCGTCTTTCTAAATGCACAGCTGGGTTGTCCTGGAACTTACTTGGAAGTCAGGAAGAAAATTGGTTCAAGTCATTGAAATGAGTCAGCAATGAAACGGAACATTGTAGAAATATGGGCAAATATTTAGGAACTGTGTGTTAAGAGTGTCTCATTAACTGATAACAAATTGTTCTATTGCATGTTATCAGTTCTGGGGATATGCTTCTGTTTTTTCTCATGCTTGTGCTAACTGGAAAACAGGGTTTTCCAAAGATTCCTTGCCATATCTAGACCATGATCTAATGCTGGGAAGCAGTGGAAAATCCTCTTAGTAATAGCAGAGCTAGAGGAGCTGTTGGTGTCCAGTCATGGACTGATAAAAGTAAATAGCAGATGCAAGTATTTTGTATTGGAAAAGTTTGTAACGATATTATTCTGTCCAATGCCTTCAACATAAATTCCTTTTTTTTTAATGAATGTGAAAGGAGCCATTACATGCTGAGATAGTGTCTGGGGGGCTCAGGCACTGCAGAAGTGTCACCAGCACCTTGTTGTGACACTTTCACAGTCCTGCCCAACTCTTGTACGTACCTACATAAATAATCTAGATGGTAAGAAAGCTGGAAGTTTGGAGGTTAAAATGCAGATGCCTTTTGGTAGGAAAGGGAGCAACTAACCAAGGTCTCCTTATCTTGGAATTCACTTGGATCTCTCAAGTAAAACTGGTTCTTGCTGGATCCTGGATGTGCTGATAAAGATTCAGTGATACTTTCCTTCTCTGCTGGTAGTAATCAAAGAGATTGTCAGGTGTGAGAAGGCAGTTAGAATGTTTTATTTCTGGTAAATAAAATGGAGGGTCTTGATTCTTTCTTATGTAAAGCAATATGCAAATTTTAATATAAAATTAAAGACTTTCTGGCCTTGCTAACTTCATGTTTAGTTGAGCGTTTTAGTTGATTTAGTTGACCATCTAGTTGATCAACTGACTAATAGATGCAAATTTAATTAAATGCAGTACTTTTCAAAAGCTAAACGCTAGAGTGATTTTGTATAAATTATGTCAAAATAAGCTGATTTAAAACATCTAGCCTCCTCTCTTACTGTAAGCCAGATCATTTATTCTGGGAAGCTGCCTGCATGCTATTCCCCCCCCCCCTCCAAATAAGAAAAGATTAATAGGTACTTAGGTTTAAAGACCAAAATGTGCCATTGTGTGATGTCATTGTTGTGATGGAGATGAAGTGAGGAGGTTTGGATTTCAGATGGGCTGTGGTGCTGTCCTTCCAGCAGAGCTCAACCAGCTCCTGCATCCTCTTCTTGGTGTCTGTGGTGAGAAGGAAAGTGAGTGTGACTGTGAGCTCTTCTGAAAGCCCACCTTCCTTTCACGCCTCTCTTGCTGTGGAGGTGGGAATTGTGTGTTTCTGCTTCCCACGGGTGCTTCCCTTTGGCTTTTCTGAAGGGTTTCCCCTCTCTGTGGGTGGAATTGCTCGTCCTGTTTAGGTGTCCCTCTGTCACCCTTGTGGGGAGCCTCCGTGCCTGGTGCAGGTGTTGGAATTTTTTTCAATCCAAGTCTCCCTCCAGAGGACTTCAAGTACGAAACAGTCGACAGCCTATCCTCAAATTATTAGTCCTTTGTCATATCCCACTACATTTACATGGCAAATTACTCCTTTGTCATATTCCCACTGAAAATGGCAGAATCTCTAGAAATCCCGGGCAAGTGTTGGCTACATCGGCAGGGAGCAGCTCTGTCTCATCTGTGCAGCCAGATAAACACCCAAACGTGTTGCATTGGCTGGGTGATGTGAATATTTGCATGTGGTGCACTAGAATTGCTCTGTGTTCAGGCCTGAGTGGTTCTGCACAGCAGATGTGTTGGGTGCTCTGTGGTTGCTTCAAGTCTCCTGTTAGGATGGATCAGTCAACTTCAGCTCTGCACTTTAGTCTTCCTTCCACTGAAATGATTTTAGTTTTTTTGGTATGAATTTGCTTATTAATTTATTTAGTATTTGGTTATTGTAATGCCTAGAATGTGTTGCTACTTTCTGGGACATCCTGCCATGAGAGATTTTGTTCTGTCTTACAAATCACTCAACTGTAACACCAAGGAAAAAGTTAAGACTGACACGTGTGATGCTGGAATAGGGTTTAACTGTGTTTGTGATGGATTTTTCATAAAGAATAGTTTCAATATATCCTATGCTACAGAGTAGTCAAGTTACAGTTTTGCTTTGTGGAATGATGTGTATTTATGCATCAGAATATTAATGCTGGGCAGTGGGGACAGCAGGAAGGCCCATCTTGAGAAGTATTTCTGATTTCCAGTTTTAGGGGACAGGTGCATTGCAGAAATACATACTGACTGTCGTTGAAACAGATGGTGACCTGTAGTTCTCTTTCTTTTAAAAGAAGAAATACAAGAAATTACAGTCATGCAGAATTTGATGTGTTCCAGTTGAATGCTAATTGTGACAGTTGCCTGTGGCTTTGTAACAGGGGTAGCTTTGTTTAGCCATAAATGTCATGGCCAAGGGGGTCAAATACTATCCGAAGTGGCTGTGTGTAAACTGCCGTGCAGGCCAGCTATGATGAAGCAGAGTTTGTTTTTTGGGGTGAATTTTGTCTTTGAGGTTTGTTTTTGAGTTTGAGCGCATGAAAAATCCTGCCACAGAGCAAGCCCAAGGCTTAAGTGCTGAAAATGTGCAGATGCCTCTCTGCATGTCTACCTTTTATCACACAAAGATGCTTCTCCACCCTTTGCTGTTGCTGTACGTTATTTTTGGCTGTAGGGGCCCTGAATTTTTTGAACCATTGGACAAGTCAAATGCTGGGACAACTTCTCTGCAGTGCCCAGTTAATGAGATTTTTTTTTTTTTTCTTACCCCCCTCTGCACTTTAGCTTTCTACTATTTTTCTTTTTTTTTTTCCCCAGCTCCTCCTTAATTATATGTTAAGATTTAGCCTCGTTTTTATCCCAGACTCTTTAATTCATAGTAGTATTTTCTGTGACTTGCTGTCATAGAAACGAGGGCTTTAGAGGACCTTACGAGCTCGTGTAATCCATTTCACTACCTCAAGGAAAAAACGACTCTTCTTAGACCAACTCTGGCAGACGTCTATCTCACCTCTTTTTAAGAACCTCTAACGAAGCAGATTGCATGACCTCTCTGGGTGAGCAGCCTAAAATCCTGCCTGCTGCAGCTGAAGTCAGATTCCTTCACCAAAATGTCTCTGAGAACATATCCAGGAGCAAATCGTGTTGCCAATTCTCTAGTATGTGCTTTTACTTTGGGTGTCTGTTTTTAAACTTAACTTGACCCTTAGGACATTTGTAAATCAGTTCATTAGGCAGTTGCAAACCAGCTAATTTTAGTTCCATCTCATTATATGGGCCATGCAGGTTGCCTTGCCTCACTCGCCTCTGCCGAAACCAAAATCTTCTGCTGTGCTCTCACCGTGCTCCAGCTGCAACCTCCTCAGACAGTCTCCGCCCTGGAAGCGCTCTCAGAGTGAGAAAAGCTTGATTGTGTAGAAAAAGGGCCCAACAACGTCGTGCTATTGTGACTGAAAACAGAAGGCTCCTCTTTGTTTCAGCCTCCCGTTTGGAGACACTGCTGTGCTGTGTAATCTCTTCCTGGACTGGTCTGAGCTGACAACTTCAGGCAGGTCCCTCTGCCTGTCTTGGTGTCTTCCCTCCTGAATTACGAGGATTCCTTCCTCCTGCTGATTTGCCTGTTGTTATATATACGAAAATTGGGCAAAGTAGAAGTTTTCTTTTAAGATTTTTTTAAGTTCTTTTAAGTTTTTTTAAAGATCTCTGCTTAAGTACAGCTTAATAATTTTTTTTCCCCCCCCTCGGTGCCGTGAGGCAATCTGCTATTTCTCTCGAGAAGGATACCATAGGTAAAAAAATTTGCCTTGTAACTTGGATAGCACCGTAGCAAAGAAGTTGGCGTTGCACGTTTTCTGACTTGCAGGTACAAGCTTGGACACAGGGAGCGTAGCCAGGAGGGGTTGGAAGGCAAAGCTGTGATGACATGTTCAGTATCCAGGTGGAGGGCCAAGAGGGCAGCTGCGCGGCGCTGGGTTGCATTCCAATGTGCTGATCCGTGGAACAGCGTTGGCATACGCTTTGGAAGCTGCTGCTTGCTCTCCTGGCTGTAGGGAAAGGGGCTGAGGTGATGGCAGGGAAGTAAGGGGTGAGTCTGTGCGGAATATTTTCATGTGATTGTGGCCTGTTGTGAGCAGGCTGGGCGTTTGGAGCTTTGGCACTTCTTTCCGGTGTCCTTGTGTACCGTGCTGCCTCTGGTAGCTCCGAAGTTAATAACTCCAGTGTGGGTTGTTAAGAATTTTTTTTTTTTAAAATTTTATTTTATTTTTGCCTCCTTGATTCCTGAACTGGTTAATTAAGTTGTAGAGAGGTTATATTTTCTCACTACTTGGGGGCTTTATGGGGTGGAGACTTTGGAAACAGTTTAACAATTTCACATTTTATATGCCCTAATGAATTTCCCAGGATTTTGGACGGGTTGTATTGAACTTTAGCATCGTAATTTCCAGCGTTTTATTTATGCTAAAATAAGTTAGTGGTGTATTATGAGGCCCAAAGAGCGGACAGATTGCAAATGAACTAATGAAGACATTGTTTCTTTTGGATAAAGGCTATGCCTCATGGTTGTAGCTTGTACTGAAGAACTAGAGACCCTGAGCTTCACCAGGACCACAAGCTGGCACTGGGGTTCCTCTTCTCTTCCCTGTTATTTCAAACCTGTATTTGATTTCAGGTGCAGAAAAAAGAGGGTTTGCAAGGACCAGAAACAACTCTGAATCTGCAAGAACTCTCCAGAACTTCGATAGGAAGAGGCAACTCTCGGAATCCCAGACAGAAACAATGAACAATTCAGACAGCAGAATAAATCCCAGACAACTGGGAACTCCCAAAGGTATTAAAGCAGTGTGTGTACAAGCTTCAGGAATAAGCTGCCTTGAAGCCTGTGCTTTAAAAGATGGACTGGGATGAATGCTGTTGACTTTAAAATGAGCTGTAAAAGGCTGTTGATTATTTGTAAAATATGGTTGTTCCAGGCTTTTCAGTGTTCTGAAGTCGGGTGCCAGTATTTCTAACAAAACTGTTCCCAGAAGTTCAACTTTGTGTATAAAACCTCTGAACAGATTCTGTTAAGATACACAGACATGTTTGGTGGGCAAGGTAACACTTCTGAATTTTTGTTTGCAGGGGGATCCTATGCTGCTGTCCCAACATCAGGTGACAGAAAGAATCTAAATAAACTCACCCGAGGGAGGAAGAAGAGTATATTTGAAGCCTACATGTCAAAGGAAGATGTTTCAGCAGGACTGAAAAGGGGAGAGCTAATTCAGGTGCCTGAAATGTACAGTGTCCATGCTCTTGTGAAAAGTCTGTAGAAATCACAGGCAGTTGTTGGAAATCAGCAGCAGCTGATGACAGGGAATTGATGTAGCACTTGTAGATGCCAGAGGAAGATATTTTCTCTTTCTCAGGATGTTCCACAAGTGGGATGGAATCTTCTACATTCCTCTGAAGTAGTTTTTTGTTTGATTGCATATTCTGTGAAATTCCTGATCCACACTAGTGATAAATTGCAGATTTTTCCTTCAATAGTCTGCTGGCCATGATGGTCATTACTGGGTAGACACCTCCTTTTACAAATGATGCTCAAAATAACAGCACTTGCTGACAGCCTCTGTCTGTGTCAGTGTAAGCAAAACCAAATGCCCTTAGCAAGATGCCTCTTACTGAAATTTTTCACAGAAATGTTTGAGCTTCTTTTTTGGAGCAGCAAAAGTGCAGCCATCGTTAGGCAGCAATTCTTTCCAAAGAATGTGGGGCCTGCTGTCCTATCTGCTGGATACAGGAGGTTTACATGGAGGCTGGCAGGGCTGAGATGGAGGAGAGCATCCTTGCACCACAGTCATAGTAGTCCTGGTGTAATGTTCTTCAGGACACAGCTGGCATCCCAGTGAGATCAGACTGGCTGGAGAAAAAAAGGCAGGTAGAAGTCAATGAGGGCATGACATCCACGCTGAGGCATTGCTTACCCAAACCCACACAGGTCCATTGCCATTTAATGAGTGTTGTAGTGCTGATGAGGTTATGGTACTTAGTTTCATCAATACAGAGGAGTCTCAAATGACATCACCTCAATTTTGGTCTGATTTTTTTGTTGTCATTGCATAATAATTATTGAATGTCATTTTAATGGCATCATCTCTGGAGGTGTGATGAGGATTTTGCATAAAAGACTGCCTGATTCCATCCTGAAGACCAATCTCATGCACTCTTAGCTTTGGGAAAAGTCATATCCCTGCTGATCATCCTGATCCACCGGGCTGTTTGGACCTTAGACCAATGCAATGCATTTTTACAGACCATCACAGACATCTGCAATGGGAAGCAAATGGTAGGGGAGGAAATGAGAGCCTTAAGCTGTGACTTCTCTCATGGCTGCACTGGCATTTGGCATCAACTAAAGCTCCTGCTTTACCTTCAGGAGTGTTTCTGGCACCCTTTTTGCTAGCACTGCCTGATAGCGTTGAGTGCAGTGTCTGTAGCCTGCCTATGAGGTCAAGTGCAGCTGCAGATGAGGCACATCAGACTATGACTACTACCTGAGAATCCCACTGAAATGCTGAGTCCCCACGGACCTGTGATTGCATGATCCCTGGCAAAAGACTCCCTAGTTCTTGTAAATGTGTAGTGTCTACTCCAGGTCATGTGCTGCGTAACTGGAAGAGTAATACGTGCTTTCTCAGGCTCTGTCTGTTATCTTTTCATCCCGTTCCACATCTCAGGGAAACAACTGGGGCTGTGGAAGCTGGATTTAGTCATTCAGAGCTGAGTGTTAGATCATGGGCATCCCAGCTCAGTATTTCTCATCTTCAGTTCATTCATCCTTACGATTTCATCAAGACCATTCATCACTGCAAACCTCAACGAGGATAGGTGAGATCCTGAGAGCAACCTTAGTGAATATTCAGTGGTTTTCTCTACAATGGCAAGAGACAGAACAAAACAAATCCCTGTTGTGTTAATCCCCAAAAGCAGGGCATTGTTCTGGCATGGTAACCTGCAAAAAAAGGCTCCACAAGAGCCTATGGAAGGGGAGGAATCTGATGGTCCTGAGGAAACTGGAGTGCTCCCAGGCAGCAGCATGACCCTCTGAACATGAGCTGTCTCCTGGAGCATCCTGGAAACACTGGATCTGCTTATATTTGGATGAGAATTTGAGAGCTCTGTTAGGGAGAAAAGAGCCTATCATAACACCGAGATTCTTGCTGGACCTTGGCAATGCAGCTGTGCAACAAAGTTTTCCCGAAAGCCCAACCCACAGAAACTACTGGCTGACCTGGAGATTGCTCAGATGACACACAAGCACCATGAAGATTAGGCAGCCCTAGATCACGAAGAGTGAAAGGTTATCTTTATGGGTGCTGACGTGCTGTCAGTACTATTGATCTTAATAGCTTCTGGTACTGTGTCTGACCTAAGTCATGTTTTGGTAAGTAGGACGAGAAGCGTGCCCTGCGGATTCCTGGATTCGTTTAGCGATGCATCCGGAACTGTCCCTTCCACAGGGAAAGGGATCTGAGCTCAGGCGCTTACGAATGCACAGAACTCCCCCTTCCCTGCCCTTAAAAGTGCAGGGAGCAAACACCAGGCGTATGGGGCTGGTTGGGATCACACTGGATGGCCCGGAGGCAAAGGAGATTGAATAACTCCCGCGTCGTTCCGCGAGCGCGCGATGGTGGCCGTGCACAGCAGATGAAATGGAGCTGCGTATTAAAGAGCGTTGACCCGAAGGATTCTGATCATCCTCTGAAGCATCAGCCAGAAACTCACGTCTGCTCCACGCCTCCGGCGTCTCCCAGACCCTCCCTGCTGGGGTCAGGCGGAGCGAACAGAGATGCAGAGCCCGCTTTACTCTTAAAAGGGTGTTTTTCCTTGGAAAGCTGTTCTTTTGTGGATGTGAAAGCTGGGGTTTCCCTGCATTTCATGGACTTTTTTTTTTTTTTTTTTTCAAAGGAAGCCTTGGTAGCGGTCAGATACTTGTGAACCCTGATCTTTTTTTGGTGTTTTGTACATACAAATGGATCTAGGTGTATGTGTTACAATAGTTGTTATAAACTGCTTGGTTTGGGACGCTTGAAGTTTAGTCTGAGTACTGCCTGCCCTGGGTTTAGGAGAGCAGCTTGAGAAATCGTGACCCTTTTGTGTCTCACTGGGAAAGTTCAATAAGGTTAGAAACTTCATTGGCAAGAGCCTGTGAAGCTGCCTTGAATCATCAGAAAATGTTTTAGAAACCTTCCTGCACCCCTTGTTCTTCCCTTTCATAACAAAAGCCGTAATGATAGAAAAACATTGATAAATATAGCAGCTATTATTTGCAAGCTATTGTAAAATAATACAACATTAGTGTGACATCATGAGACTCTGCAGCCAGATCCTCACCCCCAATGCACATATGAGAACAGTTGTTCATTGCAGATGGGGAGAGTGACTGGTTCCAGATATGATATCACAGCGTGAAATGTACAACATTGTAAATAGGATTTTCATGGGCACAGATAATAGGGCCCATCTGCTTTCTAAGATAAATTTTGTGAGTTTCTTGCTTAAAGGAAAAAGCTGAAGTTTTAAAATGTGGCTTGACGTAAGAATTCTAATGCTGATCCTAATTAGGTAGTGCATATAAAATGCAGATAAATATCAGGCTGCACAATAAACCTGGTAACACTGTGCCCCTCTGTGTGTTTGCTGGAGCTGGGCATCCATGAGCACGTTGCTGCTCTGGTGCCTTCTGGGCCATGGACACAAACCCTGATTTTTTGTGTGCATGATTGGCATTTACACCTGACTGATTGACAGCTGCCCCAAACTATTCGAAGGGATTGTGCAGGGGAAAACAGGATATCCCCTCATCTGCTTGCTGCCGGTGGCTAGATCCACTTATGGGAATGGACTCGTTGTCAAACAGAGCAACAATTCCTTTCCATCTTTTCCTTTCTCTCTGTAGCAGCTTCCAATGACTGATTCTGGGAAATAAGTGCAGGATGGCCATTGAGAGTTTTCCATCAGTGGGTACCAGTGCTAATAGAAGCTGATGACAGCAAGTCAGCTCTCACTTTGCTTAAGCATAAAATACCCCAGGGTTTCTCTCAGTGGGTCATCTTTGTTTCCATGCTGTTGTCCTGGCTTATGCCTACCATGGGGGCGAGTGTCCTTGTTAGTAAAAGTTATGTGAGACATAAAACGAGACATTGCAGCAAAGTACTCAAATAGTCTCTAGAGCCTGTGGAATACATGCTGCTGGTAATCTGGTGTTCTGTGTTTGCTGGTCAACTTGTGCAAATAAGCGCAAAGGAAAATCTTTGTAAATCTGTGAATTCTTCAAGGCAGCAAAACTTTCACAAGTAATTAGCTCTATTTCGTTATTGTCTGAGTGTTTCCCAGAATACATAAAAAAATATTTGCCGCAGTAAAGTTTTAAAGAAGCAATTCCTGTGAGATGCTCCTATGATTGCTTAACACAGAAGTGCAAACAGATGGAATCTGTTCATATAATAAATTGGCTAGCATTACCTCAAATACACAAGTGGAGAAATTTCTAAAGTTTCTTCCCAGAGCAGAAGCCTTTTGGAAGGCAGATACCTAAGCTGTATTCCCATAAGATTCAAATGCTGTCAGTTTGAACTGCAGTCACCTGAATCCCAATTTCCAGGATCCTTTTGGGATGCAGCTTTATAGCTTATAAGGCTTTGGTTGGCTCTGCCTTTCTCTTGGATGGACCTGAGTGCAGGCAGCAAAACTGGTTGGTTTACTTTGGAGGGTGGATATGAATTTGTTGCAGGTGACTTGGCCTTTTAAGTTGGCAGATAACGAAGCAGAAATAGATAGACCATGGAATTTTCAAATGTATTTAAGATAGTTTGCCTTTAAGTATGTTTAAACAGAATTTAATCCTGTAGGCTTTAAATGTTTATTTTTGGAAAATCCTTTTAATTCTTTTTTGGAAATGTACTTTATTATCACAGAGTTACTGCTGCTGTCTTTTTGCAGGAACAGCCTCAGCAGCCAGAGCCCCATAAGAATGATACCTGCTGCCATGCAAGCTCAGCTTTTCTTTTTCTCTTTCCCTGCATCCTCCAAAATAAGCAAACCCAACATTCTCCTTTTCCAAGACAGAGCAAGCCAAATTGTTTCTATTATCCAGTTGTTAACGAAGTTGGTGGATGCTCAGCAGAAAATGTGTGAAAGGAACAGGAGAGCTTGGATCCTCAGTTCACCCAGTAGCAGCAACAACTAATGATTCAACATCTCTTTGATGACAGACTGCAGTAGATCAGCTTAAGCCTATCATGAAACTGCCTTTTGGCTTGAAATTGCTTGGATGCTAAGTTGTCAAGACTTGAAATGTATAATGGAAATTTAGATGTGTCTCTCGTGTTTCACTGTAGATGTATTACCCACAACTCTCTAATTTAACTGGTGTTAAATAAAATTAATAAGATTCAGGCATAATCTTTCTCCTTCTTTTATTTTTTTTAAGGGACCCTTGAGAATAAATCCTAAGAAGTACCATGAAGCCTTCATTCCATCTCCAGTAAGTGTAATTTTATAATGCTTTAAAGTTCTTAAGAAAAGGTGCATTAAGATAGGAGTTATGCTGTGCACAAAAGGTCACTCAGAGGTGAGCGAGTTGGAATAAATGAGCACAATCTGGATTTTCTTTTCTATCAAATATTCCCGACCCAATCCTGCTCTCTCATACCTCAAAGAAACGCTTTGCTTGCGCTGAAGTTGGGGCTACTGCAGGGTCCCACAGAGGCCAGCTGAAGTCAGGTTTGAGGACCACCCTCAAAACCCTTCGTTTATGGCTGCAGAGGTTTTATAGATTTTCCACTGATTTAAGTTAATCTTCCCTAAACAAATATGCTCTTCATTTTCGATCTGCTGCATGAGCTAATTTGAAAAGTCATTCCAGAAATAATATGCGTGATTCCTTTTCATGTGCCCGCTTTGGCACGGGCTGTATCTTGGTTGGCTTGGGATGTGCTTCTGTCACATGGGACTGGCTTGCACCTCTTCTCTCTTCTTTCCTTATTTTGACAGAAAAGAAGGACTCGTGCAGTTTCAGGGCCTTCCAGTCGGGAAGGTGACCTCACAGCTGGCACAGCCAAAGCTTTTTATCTGGAGCTGACTTGGTCAAAGTGTTGCTGTTAATGAGAGAGTTTTATACTGGAATGTTTTGCTGGTGTGGGGATGAGAAGGCAGAGCCTGCCCTGAGACAGTGAAACACTGATTATGTTGTTGTCCCTGCTGCTGACAGCACTATTGTTTTGGGGCTTGGACTGAAGGCTTTGAAATTCATGGTGTTTTTCCGTTCACGTTGTTGATTCGGGGCAATGTTTTGGAGCTTTGTTAGAGAAGGTTGGCATTACAGGGGTGGGAAAAGGCTGGGGCTGCACAGAACACACAAACATTAACTAGAGGAAGAAGTACAGAGCAGCTCTCTGGTACATCAGGAGCAAGTGTGTGAGTGAAAAGAACTTGGATCCTTCCTTTGCCAGGTGTCCTTGTAGGTGTGGTAAGTGCAGGCTGTTAAATATATTCTCTGAATTTACAAAATGCAAGGTTAAAAGAGAAGTTCAGCTACTCTCATGAGTTATTTGGATGTGAGGCTTTACCCCTGATCGCCCCTCTGGTCTCCAGCTGTTGCCTTGTGCCTGTTCTATGTGCAGGAATGCATACATTTAGGAGAGCTAGCAGAGGTGGTTATCTCAGCTACTTTTCTGCCCCTTGAGGAGATGAATACCAGAACCAGCAGAATCAGCACCTGGATGAAGATGACTCTGGGTAGTGTAGGCACGGTCCTTCAAGACAGATGCTTTGGGAAGCTTATCCTTTGTATGACATTTTTTGCCATAATGGAGGGGTTGCAGCCTTGGTGTTCTGCAGCACTTCCCATCATTTCCAGATGCTGCAAGAGCTGCAGCTGTGAAAAATCACCCTTTCTTTCCTGCTGTTGACGAGGGCACTGTACCCCTTTCACTTCAGCTATGACTTGGCCGTGGCTTCATGAGTGCAACAGCTGTTCACCTTCTGACACCAGAAGTCCCTGCGTGTTTCTTGCTGCACATGTGCTCTGTCTGCTCATCTCGTTGCTGCATGAAGAGTTGAGGGAAAGGCCCAGAGCTTTTTTTCTTGAAGCTACCCAGAGAGCAGACCCCAAGAATTTAAATCTCTGCCTCGCATCCCTTGCGTTCCCTGCACAGGGTGGTGTGGTTTGAAGTGTCAGTGTGAAGGATGGTGCTGCTGACCATGAGTGACAGCGACTGGAGCTGTGCTGTGCTTGTGGGAGACACTTCCAGAGCAGATGGAAGCACTGCAGATGTCTTGGATAGATAGAGAGATTTGCAGAGAAAGCCCCGTGCTCCCCGGAGGGGGCTGTGGATGTCTTGAGGCCATTGTGGCCGATAAGATGCCCCCCAGGGACAGCTCAGAGTTTGCGAGTGATCGTGTTCTGTTGTCGTTCAGTGCTGTTTTAATTGCATTAGCAATCTGAAGTGTCAGCTGTGCAGAGGAGAAGTGGGTTGCACAGATTTTCTTGGAAGTGCGTAAGTTCACCCAACAGTTGTGAGCCGGGAGCTCAAGATAGAGAGATGTTTCTCTTCGGAGGGAAAATCACAAAACTGATGGCAATTTCCTGATTACTTTGTTGCAGATGTTGTAGTTAACTGCTGTAAAATATGTAAATTTGTGTATATATATATATGGTTTGGAGAGTGTGTGGGTACAGTTAAAGACAAGACTCTTGCAGAGTGTGGAGATGCAGCTTTAACCACACTGTGTGATACATCAGGCACCTTTACAGGGTGTAGAAGAAAACATCTTGTATTTTTTGTGGACACAGGAGAAAAGGAAAAAAAAGTGTAGAGCGAATTATTGTGAATGCCAACCTGTGTCCTGCAGCACAGAGCTGCTACAGGTACTGACACAAAATACTCCTAACCCAAACCAGGAATTCACCTTAGAAAGTGACTTTGAACATTTCATTTTTATGTGTATGACGGATTTAGGTAAAGAGTTGGAGCTGAAGGGAAAGGGTGGAGAGAAATAAGGAATTAAGACCATGTGTAAAAAATCTGGCTTTTTGAAAAGAACAGTTTCCAATTTGAATTATGTTGGTCCAAGAGGCTTTGCAATTTTTCTGCATCTTGTCATGGGAGGCAGCTTTCACACAGCTGTTGAGCTGCTGCTGCTGCTTTTCTTTCTAAGAGTAATTTGGTCTCTTGGAGGATGGCCTTAGTTTCACATCATGGCAGGGTTCTTCCTTTTATTGTTTTGGTATCTAAGCAGAGTATGATACTTATGTGATATTTGGGCTTCATGTTTTCAGGTTATAAAAGAAGTTTTTCTTGGACACTGAGCATGCTGGTAGTTCTGATTGGATTTATTCATGCATATGAGACTCAGGAGTGTCTGAGAAACAGCTGAAGTTGTGATTAAGACTTTAAATCTTGTGAGGCTGTTTTTTTCTTTGAAAGACAATGAAGTACTAATCTGAAGAAACTCAACCTCCTTTTTTGTACCTCAAAACTATGCAAAGATAACTCTCTTCAGGAAAAACTATTTAAACTGATCATATTGATGCTAAATGCTCACACTGTTTGACATGTTCATTGCACTGTAAACAGACACATGGAATTTTTTGTATACTGAATTATGGGAAAGCAGAAATGAAAGCAGCAAGAGCACAGTCAATACTTATCAAAAGGAAAAAAAAAAAGGACAAAACTGGCAGTCCTTTAAAAACTAAAATCTTTATGTTGGCATCTTTGGGAAACTTTGTTCACCCCGTGAAGAAAATATCCCAAACTAAATCTAGAGGAACCGAATGCCAAACATGTCTGGGGTGGATAATGTGTGTGCAATTAGAGGAAGCTCTTGTGCAAGGATGCTAACCCAGAATATTCAGAGAAGGTGTCCTGACATGTCTGTTACAGTAAAAGATCTCCTGGCTTGCAGTTGGCATCTGTGGCTGTCATTATTTGGGATACCTTCTAACATTAGTTGTGCCAAATGCAGAATATGCGGTGTTAACTCATTTGAAAAACAAGAGACTGCATCCCTAACCACAATCCAGACCACCTTCACAGAGTGCCCTGCTGATCCAGGAGCTTCATCCCTGCTTTCCCAGCTCACCAGGAGAGCAGCAGGAGCTCTGCACGGAGCACTTTGCAGAGATTGTCTTGTAAAGAGTTCTGAACACGTGTCTGCTCTGAACACTGGCTTTGAACGTTTGAGGTGGGAAATCAATGTGTCAAGAGCTGTGACAGCAGAAAACTCTGTACCTGTTCCCAAGAGTAACTGTAGAGGAACTGAGACAACACATCTTGAGGGCTTGGCTCTGTCTTGTGTAAATAGTGTGGAACTACTGTACTGGCACATCCACACAAAGGTGCTCGTTCGCTGATCCTTTTTGCTCCTGTGCACAACTGCAGGGTGTTTGCCTCACCAGGTGTGTGTGGCTTTCTTGATGGCATTGTTTTAAACCTCATGACAACCACGATTTAATATGTTTTGGTCTGGCACTTAACTTTTCTTTCTCTTTGACTAGGATGGCAGCCGGGATATCTTTATTGATGGAGTGGTTGCTCGCAACAGAGCCCTGAACGGTGACATCGTGGTGGTGAAACTGCTTCCCAGGGACCAGTGGAAGGTCAGTTCAGTTTATTTTTGCTGCGATTTGAGAGAAAGAGCTTATTACAATTTTCATTGCTAAACTTGTAGGGCCTGAGACAGAGAGCAGAGAATTCCCTACAAATCAGATTAGCTAAATTGAGTTGACGCTGCTGTTGATTAAAAGACTTTATCCGTTACAATGTTTGGAAGAAGTGCTACCTGAGGCATTGAAACCTCCTTCTTTGCATGGAATGGCCTTGATTCTCACTCTGTGGGAAAGTCTGATGATGAGACCAAGCACAGTTGTCAGAGGTGGCTTCTGGTATCTGCTATTTGGCTGTCTTCATGCTGTGGTGTTTTGGATAACGCTGTGTAGGTGTTCGCAGTTGCTCATGTATTTGACAAGTGTTGCTCACAACGCTTTAGTTATGATTAAGTCTCTCTAATTTTTGGGTCCTCAGTCCATGAAAAGCTTATCTTGTCACAGCTCCAGATTTTGTGGTAATACCCTTTTTTACATGAATGAAGCATGTGTGAAATGACTGGAGCAATACAAATGTGGGACAATTGCTTTCATTTTCATGTCTGAGGATTTCACTAAGATCACTGTCTGGGTTGTTGGTTTTTATTTTTCTTTTCCCACTAATGAAACTTCTTTCCCTAATCAAACTTTGTCCTTTCAAATATCTGGATAGTTTTATCTTGTTTGCAGGCTTGTCTTTTAACACTAGTATGCAAAGGCATTTTTTTGCTTCTTTTCTCTAGCTGCTGGGAGATGGAAGCTACAGTTAGCAATTTTAACATGGGTTTTCACATAAGCATGACACAGCCACCACAAATTATTTTCCAGATGTGGTTTTTGTAATCTTCTTGACAGTTTAAAGACTGTTGTAGATCTATCAGACAAAAGTAATAGTAAAGAGTAGACAATAGTAATAGTAACAGAGTGGGGACTGGTCTGAACTTCTTTGGCCTGGTGCTTTTTACTCAGTCTAGCTACTTTCTCTACCTGTCTTTATGAGAAGCAACATGTTTTTAGACTTGCAAATGCAAGGTCTTTATTCTGGTCATTTGCTGAACCTTCTACCTATTCTGTTAAATCTAATAATAATTGAAATGATGGTTTGGGACATATTAGAACTTGTCCCTTCCTTTTAAGTATGGATAAAATGAGTGAATGACCTGAGTATTTATTGACATGCATAAGTACAAAACTAAACCTAATGCAAAAGGCAGTCATAAGTGGGATCTAAGTTATTACAGGTATCTCCATATACAAATAAAAGAAAGAGGTCTGCTGCTATCTCAGTAACCACTGAGAACCACTATTGATGGTCAAAGCAAAATTTCTTTGATATTTATTCAAAATTTCAAGTCAGAGTTCACTAAAACTGTGTTGATAACCATGTGTTTGGATCACCAAATCCATATATGCATGTTATCTTTTGTATTAAATCATTTCATATAGATGGAAAAATTGAATAGTTTGGATGCTTAGATCCTTTGCCAGGACCTGCCAGCACAAGGGCTTCTTTGTAGGCTTGATGGAGGTTGCCTGAGCTGGAAGCTTTGTCTGCAGTTTTGCATTTATACCTGTCTCTAAACAAAGATAACGCCTCTCCCTCTCTCTTTTATTCTCATACCTTCGTATGTTCAACGGTAATGATGTTCTATGAGTACAAGAGGAAGGATTCAGAATGTTATCCCTGCCCTGGGAAAATGCATGAATAAATAGAACTGTTAGAGAAGTGGTATCTGACTGCAAGGAAGCCATTCAAAAGACTTGAGTGTTTTGTAATATGATTATGATTCTTCTGTGGTGAATTTAACCTTGCCAAATGAAGTAGCTGGAACATGCCAGTCATGTTTTTCAGCCACACAGGTGCTGCCCTGTGTAGTCTCAGTTTTTGTTTCTTGCCATCAGCAACTCAATCAGCGATGACATCCCTTTTCCCCTGCTCCCCAAATCTCCTGCTATGTGCTCATGTTTGTATTAGTTCTTTGGGAAAGGTGCCACTAAGTTGCACTGAAAGATACTGCCTTCTGCCAAGTAATTCATACTGATTAATGATAAACTGTCACAACCTATTTTAGGTTTTTCCATTTGTTTAGTCTCATGCTGCTGCAAAGCTGCCACTTAGGTGTATTGAGGGTTTTCTCCTTCCCGTTGGGCTTTTGGAACAAGCTGAAGAGCTTCAGTTATTTCTCTGAAAATGTAAATCAGATATATGGTACAACTGATGCTCTCAGAGGAGGCTTTACAGGCTCTGTACATATTGGTTTGTTAGGATTGAGATGTGTGTGCTGATTATGATTCTCTATTCCCAACACATTACCCTGTGCTCCACCGAGAACTGAGCTGGGTTTTTTGCTGTTGTACCAGTTTCTTGCACAAGATAAGGCTGTTGTTTCAGCAGTGTGTTGGGTCTGTGCCTTCTGGGTTTCCAGCACCCTGTATGACCTCTGGATGCTCTGGGGGAAAATCTTCCCCCAGAAGTTGCTAGTGCAAGCGGTTCCACGGACCTTCTCCTGCAGTCACAGTGAGTTGCTGTGTTCCAGTAAAGGCAGGACTTAGCTGGCACCTCGGTTCAATGTGTATGTGTAAATAGGAGGAAAAGGGAAAACCCGTGACTGGTTTTTGCATAGAGAAACCTGTGTGTTTGCTTGAATTGTTGAGAAAATTAGGAGCTGCCCTGTCCCTGGTGAGTTGGTCATTGCAGGTGAAGAGCCACCAGCTGGAGAGCAGTTTCTTCAGGGGATATACTGTGTCCCACTGAGCTGTAAGGGTGATAACACTACACACAGGTAAAAATTGCACAGTGCAATGCAAGGGGGTGGTGAAATACTCTGGATGTGTGATTATACTTTATGTAATACCTTCTTGAGAGAGACAGCAATATTTTCTCTCTCCAGCCTTCTACTTCTTGGCTCAGTGGTGAGAAATTTATCAGGCTTGAATTTCTCAACATCGTGTCCTTCCCAGCATGTGCATCAATTGCTTGGATGAGCTGCCGTGGTCCTCCCTGTGCTTGCTCTGCCTGGTCTTAAAGCTCTGTTTGTTCACGCGTCCGCTGGGAGAGCCGCGCGCCGCTCGGCGACGATCGCTCTCTCAGTTCATCATTCTCTGCTTGCCATTAGTTCTGATCAAGAGCCAACAATTTCAGCGTGGCACCACAGACTTGAAGGAGAGACTTTTTGTCCCCGAAGTTTGTTATCTCGCTCTCCTGAAGGAGGTGGCCATCAGCTTCCTGCCAGGCTCGAGTGGTGTGCGTCGCGGTGACCGCATTGGGAGGCTGCATTTCAGAAGTTCCTCTCCTGTCCTCTTGTGTTACATCTTGGGAATATTGGGGTGCTATGGTAACTTTCAAATATTTAGCTTTTGCAAAGTAAGGTATTTGACTTAGGCTGTTTTTCCAGGTACTTAACCTACTCTCAGCGAATGAAGTCAGAGTGTCGTTGCAGTTTGCGAGACTGTCTCCCGACTTCAAGCTGTAGGGCTTCCCTGTGTCTGTGCCTTTCTCTTCTGGAAGAACATCACCATTAAAGATAGCCACTGATAGCATTGACCTCAGTCCTCGTCAATTACTCTGATAAAGAAGAAAAATGGTGCTTTATTTCTTGACTGATTTTCACTGCTTAACTTCCACCCCAGGGTTCTTATATTTTACGGAGTTGTGCTTACATCAATTTCAGGAGCTTCAATTATACAGTGGTATAATTACTGCAAGTCAAAGAAAATGTTGATGTTATGATTACAGCAATATTTTGTGGGCTCATCAAGGAGGGAAGCAGTGTGTCAGTATAGAGGATAAGCCTAACCTGTTTTTCCTCACTGCCTCTTTTTGCTCTTTTGCCGCCTGCTTAATTGCCAGACAGAATTTGTTTAATTTCAGGTATCTGTTTTGGTTTTTCTTGCAAGATGTAATTTCTTTGGTGGAAGGAAATAGCATAATAAGTCATTTGATATCACTTGGGGCTTAGATTCCTGGCCCAATCCCTGGTGCTTTTAGAGTAGTAGTTTATAATGTGGAATGTTTTTCATGACAACCGTCTCATGTATTGCACGCTACAGCTGAAATTTTAGTCTTAGTCTGAAAATAGTACCCAGACAGGGACTTGGTGCTGCCCAAAACTTACAGAGAAGAATATTTGGGGTCTAACTCCCTATTGTTTGCTACAATATGCCAGTGAGGTCTCTCCAGTTATGCATAAATATGCTGTATATGTAGATAAAATAATTCCTGATTAACCTGCCAGTATCTCAGAAATTAGTGCAAATTAGTGCCTCTAATTATTGTTGTTGTTTTATGAATAATTTCCTTGTCAGCTTACGGTACTTACTTGCACAATTTCCAGTTCTTTAGATCTTGACAGAAGGTCTCTAAGGCCAAGGATATAGAGCTGTTCATTATGTACAGTGTGTGTTGCTGCATAATAGGATAACGGGTCCAACATTTTAGTCACAAAGTGTCCAACAGTGATAGAAATAGTAATGCTTCATAGCTCATGAAAGCACATGTTCTGTTCAACACTGAGCTGTCAGATGCAATACAGTGCAGCAGGAGATCTTCAAGCTGCCTCTTCTGAGCCATACATCACAGATAAATATTTAAACTCTTTCTGTACAGAAGACGTAAAGCGCAATTCACTTTTCCTAGCGGTGACTGTTGTTGGCGTAATTACAAACAAATGGGAAGAAGGAACAATTTGATTTAAGCAGTCATCACAAATGTCAGCACGTATAGTTTGAACAGAGCTACGTATCCTGGCAAGTCACTGCCTCCCACTGTTGGTGAAAACCTATGAAGCATTACTTGTCCAGAGGGGATGCTAGCTTTGGATTTGCCCCGCTGAATAATAATTCATTTCAACCAAATTCTTCTGAGAATCAGTTTCTTCTCAAAATCTTGCAGCTAATGTAAGGATAACAGCAACTCAGGAGGAGATGAGGTTCTTAGAGGGTTATCACAGCAACGCTGTTTGAGTCTAACAATCAGGAGTGTTGTTTGGAAACATTACATTCATAATAATAAAAAAAAAAGTTCTGGAGAAGTCATTATTGAAATAGTAAGTTTTCTGGCACACTGGAAACATTCAAGTGTAATTCATGATATTCAGGAGTAAAGTGGGAAGCCTAAGAAGCCAGCTAGGAAGATGTCCAGAAAAGCAGAGCTCTAGCAAGTCTGAAAGGTTGATGGATGCTGTAAGGGAGGAAGGGCAGTTGTTTTGGTTTTTAAATTTGTTTTGCTTTACAGCGAGTGCTGTGAGTTGATGGTCGCACACAAGTGCGTGCATATCCCTCCCCATCTTGGCAAATCCCCAAACCACAAATTGGTGGAATCTGGAAAAGCTTCATTACATGCTAACTTTCTAATTGTGCCATTCTTTGATGGCCACATGTTGTTCCACACTGCTGGGCCTTCGCTGCGAGCTGGCATGAGCAGAGCCCAGGCTTTGCCTAGCTGCAGCCTGACTGGGTATGGAGTAGCAATGCAGAAAATTGGTAGCAGAAAAGCTGAGAGGATAGGAAGTGCTTCTCCCCCAGACACATGCGGCGTTGCCTTTGCTTTCTCGCAGTGTCGTTATCGCATTTTCTTAATCAAATATCACTTGAAGTGAATCAACCGACATCCTAGCACAGTCAGTTTTAACAGCAAGCACTGACACGCTTTTTATGGTGTATAATGATATAATTACTGTAATGAATCTGGATTCTGTGAGATTGCCGTGACCCAGTGCTGCATTCAGCCCTTGCCCCCCTGCATGTGGAAAACAAGGAGGCAGATGTTGCAGCCTTTTGGATGTTGCAGGCAACCTTGCCTTCCTGAGAAGGGCCTTTCCTGCCTCTGTCTGTCTGATGGTAAAGCCAAAACCAGGATCCTGAATAATAAAATCACAAGAAAGGTGCAGTACGGAGATTTTGAACGGTTTAATTTTCTTTTTATTCTTCCTCTGTCTGTGCTGAGTAAGAATGATGTTAAAAGGCAAATTGTTTGGTTGGGTAGGAAGACAAACTTCTTTTTATTGACTGTCTGCATCCTGTCCTAGCAGCGCAGACAGAGTCACATTGCAGCTGTGGTTTGGCTGCAGAGGCACAGAGTAAGATAAAAACGTTACTCTTAGGTGAACAATTAAGCATTAAATAATAATTCATGACATGTGGTCAGTTGTTAGATCCCCAGTGTAATAGTAGCAGATGGGGGTGAGTTCAGGCTGTGTGAGATACTGCTAAATTTTAATGTGTGTTGCTCAAAGAGCTTCATCTTGCCTTGAGGGAAGTGCTCCTGGGGCATCTGATCTTACTTTAGAAGAGGAGTCAAGCCAACATTTAATACCTGATGTCTGCTCCTGCTCACTGCTTTTTTCTTGGTCACATAAATATAATCTAGTACACCAAATTGTTTCCTTTAACAACTAGCTTTTCTTCAAGTGATTGTTTTAAACTCTGTTCTTCCAAGTCTTCTGTAAATATGCACACATCACAGTAGATTATTCTTAATCCAATCTCTTATATAACCACTATCATTTTAGGCTTTTCTTAGTTCTTGGTTCCTGTGGAATTAGTATTTCTTAGAATTGTTTGTTTTTTGCCAGTTTGGAAACTTATTTGGTGATATCACATGAGTATTTGGAGCCTGCACCTTATAAGAGTCAGGATACCTGTTGTTGTGATGGGATTGGTTTTTAGAAGGTCATGCACATTAAACTCACTTAACTTTTTAGAAGTACTTTCTTGAGAGACTGTCCAGATTTTCTGTAGTCTGGGTTTCTTTCTGATCTACATAATTAAGAATAAGTTTAAATCAACTGTACTGATACTAAAAGTCTCATCTGGCCTAAACTTGGTAGAGTGAATGTCACACTCTGTATTTTTAAGGAGACTATATTCCTAATTTAGCTTGATAGCTGGTGAAATGAAGAGCTGCTATGACACTAAAAACCTGGTGATCTTTAAGTCCTGAGGTGATGTGGTTTTGGATCATATCCCTAAGTTCTGAAGAATAGGAAAAGTGCTACATATCTATTTGCCTGTTAGCTCTTGTTATTGGCTGTCAGAGAAATAGCAATTGGCTGCAGTATTTACATGTGGTCAAAGCACTGAGGTTGGCTCATTAACTCTTTTCCCTTGTTTCCTTAACTCATGTTTATTTTTCTTAAGGCCATAAATCTGAGGGACAAGGAATCTAAAATAGATGTGATTTATGTAAATGAAGAATTGCAGCAGCTGGAGGAGTGACGGGGATTTTTCTGCAACAGGTTCTTTGGGGTAGGATATGGGACCTCATTTATAACCACGTGGTTCTTGGAGATAAGAAGGATATTTGTCATCAGGGATGGGATGTATTAAATTCGTTGTTGGTAATTTGTAACCATCTAAGATAAGGTGTTTGCAGTCTGATAGGCAGGTTTTGAGTCAGCCTGCTGCTGCTTCAGAGGGTGCAGTGGCTTTGCCTTCTCCCAGACACTTTTCCTGTGTCTTCCTCCTGATGAGGCAAAGTGCAGCCAGGTTGAGAAGATCTCCTGGCCCGGCTTTGTGATGTTACTTGCTCTGAGGCGGTCCCTTCTCCTCTGATTTCTGAAGCTTATGTCCTGGCTGCTGCACACATCAATCTGGTCTTGGTGCACTGTTACGCAGTGCAAGGTGGTTACTGACTTGTGTGCAGCAGCAATAGCAGTTTTCTCAACGCTGCTAACACGGGAAGTCTTTGTTGCTTGCTATTTGATATTATCCTTCAGTATAGAAATCAATCTCCTGGAACCTTTAGCTGTGACAGGCTCTGTGTCAGCAGCATCTTGAGGAATTGCAGCTGATACTTTGAATCGAGTTTCTTATTTGCAAAGTGCCACTCAAAACTGAAAGAGAAATTATTATTCCTCCTGATTATCTTTTCCCACAAATTCCTCACAGCTTCAGTAGCTGTGGACATGACATCATTCCTCAGCATCTGCTCGCTGATATGACATCTGGTGTGGGTTTTTGAAGGTCCCGGGTTCTACCTGCACAGTTTTTATCCCAGCCTTAAGTACCTGGAGGCTCTTTAAAAAGTCTTGGTAACAATCTAAGGAAGTACCGCAAGGCAGAGCTGATCTACCAACTCTGCTGAAAAAGACAGAGTTTCCTTACTTTTTCACTCTTTTTATTTCTTTCTCATTGTTGGTTTATTTTTGTTTTCTGTGTTCTGTCATATCAGGCAATATCTGCTTCATGAAAGTAGGTCTGTCTGTGTTGCTTATGAGTTTTTTAGGTTTCCAGTATGCTATTGATTCATCCATCTTCAGCTGTGTCACCTCCTGCGCTTGAAGCATTTCTTTGTTTTTAGCTTTATCTAAATTGTTTTGAAACAGAGAGCGGTGCCAAAACACATACTTTTAATTGAGCAGCTTTGGAAGTGTGAAAATGAAGACTTGGCATGATCTAATTAGTGCTTGTGTATTTTGGTCGCAGAAAGTGACTGGCGAAGAATTCCCCAGACACCGTTCTCTGTTCTGTCTGAAAAAAATCCTGCATAAAGCTGTGTATCCTGCTGAATTCTTGTTGGTGCTTGGAAGTCCTGACTGTAGTGCTTTCACTAATTAGCTGCCAGGACTTCCTTTTCTTCTCAGTCTCCTTGCTTTTGGTTGTTTGTTGGAATGAGCATTGGCTACTTTTGCTGGCAAGCTCTATAGAAACTGGCATCTCTCTTCTTGTGATCTCTTTAAATCCCTCATGGTGTAATGTTTGCCAGGTTGGTGCTCTCTGGGGAAAGTCCAAAGGACTTGTGTGAAGTGGAAGGAATATTTCAGCAGCTCCTCTTTCTTCCTGACCTAATGACTGTTCAGGGCGTGGGGAGTTCTGGTAACAGTCTCAAGGACAGTAGCTAGGTAACTCACCTCTGTGCCCTCCTTGAATTTTTTTTTGCAGTAAAGTAAATTTCCTCCAGGTTTTACCACCCCTTTTGATGTCAGATTGCCTAGGTTGGTTTTTTTTTTTCCTCTGTGAAGATCACGTTTGCAGCTGTAGCCTCTTGCAGTAACTTCAACTGCCGTGATGGTCTGGCTTAGGTTTGGCCTTGTAGCTCTTCTCCCTTTGGTGCGAGTTTAT
Organism: Regulus satrapa; assembly: GCA_013396955.1. Lineage (NCBI taxonomy): Eukaryota > Metazoa > Chordata > Aves > Passeriformes > Regulidae > Regulus > Regulus satrapa. Next base: position 458,367 of record VWZN01005863.1, on the reverse strand, counting down.
CCCTTGTCAAGCATCCTCTCTGTTTTGAACAGCAGATCTGGGCATAGCCCAGCTGAGTCTGGCAGTCCTGTGGGACCGGCGTCCTGCACGGCCCAACTCCTTGGGAACAGCTCGCTGCCCATTTGAACAGTCTCTTTCTCGCCCTGACCTTTGGGCTCGTGCTCAGCAGAGCTGTCTGGCAGCTGCAGAGCTTTGCAATGCCTTTCCCTTCAGCTTTTGCCTTGCAGCTGTCCCTTCAATGTACAACTGGCTTGCTGGTGTTAGACAGGCAGCTTCCTTGCAGAATCTCCGTATCAGAGCAGCATCCAGAGGGAATTGTCCCAGCGCTCCTTTCTGGTGGCTGTGCCTGGCTCTGTCACCTGGCTGGGAGCGGTTGGTCTGCCTCCCGGACTGCAGAGCTGCTCAGCATCACCACTGGAGGAGAATAAATGGCTCCTCTGGCTCTAGTTTATTTATCCAGCTGAGCAGGGAGCTGGTGCCATGAGTGAGTGCTGTGTTGGCAAGACATCTGGTGCCTGAGCTCCTCTTCAGATCTGTGTTATACCATATAGACATACCCAATGTTAATGGATGACCATTAGTTTAATCTGGTTTAATATCATAGCTGTGCTTCATGCATAGTCTGAGCAGTATTTTCACAGGATGGCATTTCTGTATCTACTCTCTCTGGTTTCCCCCTCTGTTCCCATATTCCTGAAGCTTTCTCTATAATGCTTCATTCCTTTTCTTCTCTGCACAGTTGTTGAGCTGTGGATGTAATATGTTTATCAGCTGAGATTTGTGTCTTGGAAACCTAATTTACCTTTATGCTTTATCACTAATGCACGGTAACGTTTCCTGGCAGGATATGCATTGTTAAAATTCGTTTGTATGAACTAAAAAAAAAAAAAAAAAAAGCATAGAAGCGGATGGTTCTCCTTCTGTATGGCTGAAAAGTTTTGAAGCAGAAAAGGAAAATGCTCTTCACGGTAGCAGACATCAGTCCCACTATCCTACTTTCCCATGGGGTGACTCCTATCAGTGCTGAGATATAACGGAGCCCAAAGAATAGGTGTGGTGGCAGCCGTGGCTGTCAAGTAAAGGAAAAGCTGGGAGGGGAAGGCTGGCCTTGTCAGGGCAGTGTCTCCAGCTACACAGGAATTTCCTATGAGCTGATTGAGACCTTGGGCAGACTTTTTTTGCTAACAAAACCAGTACCACATGTCCGAATTGATTTTTTTTTTTTTAAATTTTTCCCGCCGTTGTTTTTTGGGCCACTGCAGGAGTCAGCAGTATATCCAGTGGTCACTTATCCAGCTGCCTGCCCTCTGTACGGGCAAAGCCACTCAAGCAAGTTTAACAGCACTGTTTTTTTGGTGATGAGTGGCAAATCATTGCAGCAGCCAACTTCAGTGACATGGGAATGGTCCTGGGGCCCGAGGCTTGTCTTTGAGCAATTAGTTGCTATGATCACAAATAAACGGATAGACTGTGCTTCAGAGCTCCAGTTCCCAAGCACCGATTTCTGTTAAGTGCTTTGTGAAAGAAAGGAAAAAATAATCAAAAAATAATCTGCAGTAGAATTAATCTCCTCTAACAATGTCTAATGCGTTCTGAGGACCGGTGCTTGAGGGAAGGGCGTTGTACAAAGTGACAGACAGCAAAATATACATAACTCTTTGTGCAAGGTTTTGAGGTATTAGGAAATAGAGCTCCCAACACTGGCACATCACCCTCTGATTAAACACTGTGGTTTCACCAGCTCAGGATTGATTACTTTAAAGAGCACTAAGTATTTGTTAAATACTCTTCCTTCGGATGCTTGACATCCGGATCCTTTTGTCTTCATGGGCTTGCCTCAACACCTCTGCTTCTCAGAGGGCTGGGTGTGCTCCCTCCTACCCCTCCTGCTGGCCCCAGTGCCATGCCCTGCACTGTGCCTCCGCCTTCAACTCTTGCACAGGTTGGTCCATGTCACTTGGGTGAGGAGAGGGACTGGGATGAGAGAAAATACTTGCCTCTAATGAGCAGCCGTGTGTAAAGAAAAAACCTCTTCCCCCTTTGCAGATGTGAGGAGGGTGTAGCACGGTTCCCATGTCCTGGTTAGCAGGACGCCCTGGGAAATGCTCTTTGTTTGAACTCTTTGTTCACCATTTCTAATATAAAATGTTTTTCCAGCTGAATCCATAGCTGGATGTACTGTACATTATAGAGTTATGTTACTAAAAACCAAATGATGAAAAACCATCAACATTATATTTAAACATTGCCACAAGTGTTTCTTTATTAGTTGCTGCCACCTCTTAAAACTTTTCAGGTCTGTTTTTCATTGTCAGAACAGCATTGGAATAAATATCTTCCTGCCTGTGTTGTGTCCCCTCAGCTCTAAAATAAAAAGTAATGCGGGCTTAGCAAAATTGCAGCTCTTCCCCAAGATATACCAGGGGAAGTTGCTTTATTTCTTTACCAGGAAAGCATAACATTTTCTTCACAATAAAAATATGTCCTCCAAAGCATTAATTGTTTTTGATACATGGTTGTGAAGAAAGTTCTATCCCAAAGTTGTCAGATTTTTCCAGCACAGTTGCTTGATATTCACACTGCGCAGAAATAAATACAAAATAAATGAGTGAGCTGTTCACGTATCATTGATAATTGAAAACAAATACAAAGAGATGATTAAAAAAAAAAAGGCTGAAGAATGTTTAAAAGATACCTTAATGCATTATACATTACAGGATATTTATATTTATGCTTGTGTTAACACTATAGTTAAAGCTGAGGTTAGTCAACCTTTCTGTGCTACAAGATGAATGAAGCAAGTGCAGGTCTACAGTAGAGCTTGTTTGGGGCAGAAAACCGAACTAAGAGGTTTGTTTTGAAGTCAGTGGTTTATGGACAAAGTTTGGTAAGTCTACTCTGTGATTTTTCTCAAATTAAAGTAAAATGCTGTGTGTTGAAATGGTTTAATTTCATCATATTGTACCTGTGGAAGGACTTACTTGAAGAATTTTCTTTTACTTACGAGACTGCAGCTGGTGACTGCAGGGTGGAATCTTGACACATGTACTTGCACTTGGCTATGAGAAGAGGAAAAGAAAAGGAAATACTCATAGTCTTTAGGATGTATTTAAACTTTTGGGGGTTGCTTTGGAAAAGTTAATGTTCATTAGAGGTGGATATCTTTAGAATGTAGTAAATCATACAAATGCACGTGACGGTGTTGATGTGATAGATGAGCACGTTAGGCCACTGATGGGGAAACTTCATCCTGAGTGATTTGTTGGCATATTAGATGGGAATGAGCCACTCCCTGTGGAGGTCAAGAGTACACAGGTATTTGTGTGGCAATTTTTGACTGTTCCAAGAAAACAATGGTGGTTTAAATTCCTAAACAATGCATAATTACATGAACTGAAGCTTGCAAGGTTTTGAGCTCATGTTCTCTACTAACTTACACTACTAAAAGTTCAGTGTTTTACCATTAAACACAGACTACTTTTTGTAATGAGAGGACTGCAGCGTGTTTGTTTCACAGTACCTCAGTTGCAGTATCCATGTGTTTTATATGACTCGTTGCAAATATACAGGTGAGAAAGTTTCTATAGTGAGACTGTTTTATTTATTATTTACCTTAACCCCTAAATTCAAGGCCTCATAGCAGCTCTCTGTTACTCTTTTAGGTCAGGTCTCAGTGCTTCTAGGGCTCATGGATCCTGGCTCATTGTTGAATACTCTTAGTAGTTTTGAAGCTATTAAATGTCTGAGTTGCATCTTTCAGTTACAAATTCATAGCTTTCTTCAGTGTCATTTGCAGTGTAATTTGGTGGGAGCAGCTCATAAAGTCATGATGAGAGAATGAAATAAGAAGCACATGGTTGAATGGTGTGAGAAGTGAAACTGGTTTTCATCCAGTTTTTGAAGTATTGGCTTTATTTTTAACAAGCCTAGACTAAATGTTTGATAAATTGGGGGTGATTATGTTAGGCAAATAAAGTAATATTCTGTTACGAAATTATGAAAACCATTCAAACCCAGAGCTTGGGTAGAAGATTTTAATTGTACTCCAAGGACTGCAAGGTGCAGTGAAATAACTTGTGGGAGGTTTTAAGGCAACTTTACAGTGCGGTCAAATTAGAAGGAAAATTATTAGTTAAGAACTGAGAACTTGCTTCGTTTTATTCTGGTGGAGTGCTGTTAATGTTTTACGAGGAAGCAGGTTAGATCACGCACTTGGTGTGAAGTTTGTGTTGCCAATAGCCTTTGTTCTGCAGGAGCCTCTCCGGGAAGGTTTGGATGAATCCTTAGGGGAGGGATGCCTTGGTGGAGGTGCCTGGCTGTGTGTGCTCATGGCTGGCAGCACCAGGTGATTGTTGTGGGGTGGGAGCCCGTCCCTCTCTGGAGCTGGAAGACTTGGTGTGAGCCGGTGGGTTATCGATAACCTTTTGTATGTTTAACCAGACAAATCCTTCCGTTCAATTGTTCCGCTGCGAACAAATGCTTATCACCGGATGATTCTGTGTACCTTGTGTCCCTTTTAATTTGTTTTGGATCAGGGACTGTAAAAGCTGGTGTCTGGAAGGGGGTGTTCCAGGAATGGAGCAAATATTCCCCAGCTTGTTAAGAGTTGTTTAAGCACAAGAAATGCAGTTGCTCCCAAGGCCTTACGTGCAACTTCCTCGTGTCATTTGACTTCACCCAGTGCTGTGTAATTGTAGTAGGGGTTATAAAGTGCTTTACTCCACAGTCTGTGGGCTAGGGTGGGCAGACTGAGGTGGGAGTGCACATTTCAACCTTCTCATTGCCCATCTCCACCCCTCTGTGACTTTCTTCACTTTGTCTCTGCACATCCTCCATCCCTCAGTGCCAGGGCCCGGTGTGGCCACACTGTGGAGGTGGAAGTGTTAACTTGGGTCCCAAATGGAGCCGTGGGATTTCAGTTTGGATCCTCAGCAGCCTGAGGTCTAACTGCTGGGTGAAGTGTGTTCTTTTCCTGGCTATGGCTTTGTGGCATAGCTGTAGGATACCTGGCAAAACGGCAAATTAGCTTCGAGGGTCAACAGGTATTTCAAAACAAGGCACGGAAGTTGTGGGCTTAATGTTTTACTTAAGAGGGCATTAACTTGCTTTTATGTGTCCTTAGCACTTAAGACAATGTCGGTGCTCGGGTACTGATAATCTTAGACGTGGCACCTGTCAGCATGGGAAAAATGGGAGCAGGCAAGTGTGAAGTTTGCCATGTTAAAGCCAACAAATAAACTGCTTTTGCTGGTGAGAAAGAAAATGAAAGTGGTTTCCTAAAGCTGTGGACTGCCTGGGGAGGCTCTGAGATTTTGCCCATCTTCCTTTTCTGTTTTATCAGTTAAGATGAATGGCGAGTCAGTGTAAGCTGTATGGTGTGTTTCATTATTGGAGGCCTGTCAGAAGAGTTGGTGAATAATCCAGAGCATTTGGATTCAATGTGATAAAACTAATCATAACAAAGTACTTCAGTGCCTAACTTGAAGCTGTGAAGAAAGTCCTGTTATCTTAAAAGTATGTGTATGTGAAAGGACTAATTTTTTTTTTCCTTAACGAGATAAACATAAACTCATTGGTGAGTTGCAGAGCAGCGGTACTGTTTCCAGAGGCTGCTTTCCAAACTTCCCTGAGATAAAGTGAAACTGAGATTTAGTGCTGTCACTTGTGGAGTGTCAAGAATATACTTCTGAAGACCTTTTAAGCTACATGGGAGAAGTTGTTATGGAATCAGCTTGTTTAATTTATATCTAAATAGTTATCTACGTAATTAATATAAATTTACTTTCTTCGTTATTTGGAACAGCCTGCCTTTTTTGCTGGGTGCTTTTTCCCTTTTGTCAAATTGCTTAAACAATTTATCATTAGCACATTTACTGTATTACAGTTTAACTTCATAAATATTATTCAAATAACTACTTCTAGGTAAAGAAAATTATTAAATGTCATCCCATACTTACTTTTACCCAGAGGGAAAGACTGAACAAGTGAAGATTGCTTTGAGTTCATTTGATGTGTATGAAGCAGCTTTGAATTTCCTGGGCTTGTTTAATGAACACACTGAAAGCCCAGTGTAGATGCCTGTCTGAGATCCAGTAATTGTAGACAATGTACTGCAGGGGGGAGAGAGTCTTTTCCCTTCTGGTTAAAGGGATTAGCGATCTGTCATTGTTGGTAATGAATGCTTGCAGGTAGCACAGTCCAGATTTAGCATTTGAGCTGGCTTCCTTGTAAAGGTTTGGGTTGATTTCCTTGTTCTGTAATTTCCAGTGCTCAAGTGAGAGTTCTTCTTGGATGACTAACACATTTCAGCACCGGTTAAGGCGCTTGTGAAAACCCAGTGTTTTTCATATATTAAATATTTTATTAATGACATAAGCAGGTGTCAAGGCTAGTTCACAGTCACATGTGTTTGAGCTGTGCTTCTGAATTTCGTGATTCTCAGATTTATTTTGTAAGAGTGTAGAATGGGCTTAACATTTGATGCTGCTCTGCTTCCCCCCGTGGCCCTTTAGCACCGTGGCTAAATTATGCACCAAGGGCATAATTTTTCATGTATTTCTGCATCTTGTGTTTCAGTCTTTGCTGCATGTTTAAGAGAACCGGTAGTGTGTTCAGAATATTGAGAGGACTCTATCACTGAAGGGGAACCCTGATGCTTTCTGCTTGAGGTTCAGCTCTTCTGGGCAGTGATGTAGGAAGTTCATCACTGCTTTTGCACAGCCTGTGAGATGCAGTTTGCTGCAGCCATCCATTTCCCACTGGCACACAGAAAGCATCCTGGGGCAGAGGGCAGAACTCAGGATAAATTTTTAGGGTAGAGTCTGTCAGTGGCAATATCTGGCTGTTGTGGGACCGAGCTGCACATGTGTAATGGTGGACTTCATCAGGCTAAACCAAGAGACATTATTGACAAAACCGAGTATAATTCCTGTTTTACTAATATCTGGGAATGGCCAAGCTGTTAGGACTTGGAAGCGTGATTCAAAGATTTGCCAAGTTAGCCTGTGATGATCACTAGGAGAAGAATTTACCCAGGAGAAGTGAGTTAAAAAATAATTCAAGACTTTCTAAAATAAAAACCTCTTGCACAATCAGAGTTTAATGACCAAGGTGATAGCTTTATGCTGCCATCATCAGTGGCAGTATCCCCAGTATTTTTTATTTGCACCTGTTTTTACTGATCTCATAATTGGCCATTGTTACATAATGCAAGTGAAATTTGGTTGAGAGACCAGTTTTGCTTTTCTTTTTGGATGGAATGCAAACTACCTATTGCAATAAAGTTTTTGTACTTGTGATTATGGGCACCGTCAGTGTTTCCATTATAAATTTCTGTATTTTTTTTTTTTTTAAAGGAGCTTAAAACTAAGTTGTAAAAATTTGTTCTTGGCAGAGAACTTGTGTACAACATCTCAGTTCAAGTAAGACTTTTTAATGAATTTTGAGAGAGGGAAGGAAAACCTGAACTGCTTTGTAAGTTGAGGTTACACAGGTAAAGTATACACTGAAATCTCTTGTTACTGAAACTCAGCTTGTAAGGAAGTAGCACAGCAGAAACCCCCAGCATTAGTCCCATGTCCTACATTACATTTTAAATTGAGTTACAACAACTGAGTGTAACTTCTGATTCATTCTGAGGAAAAGCTTTTGATAGAACAGCGTTCATTGCTGGGCAGGAAAAACAGACCAGAAGGAACCTGGCATCAAGAAGCAGGGAACTCTGTAGTGGCCAGCCCTTCCCACCACTGGAAAAGGATTTTTTATGGTGATGGCAAATCTATTTCTGAAGGAAAACAGTAAAAATATGCTATTCCTATTTACTCAGTTTTTCAGTGCTGCAGGAGATGCTCTGAGACCATGTTCAATCAATGTATATTTTCACTGGATTAAATAACCCTCAATATTGACGTCATGAAAATAAGCTGAGAAGCCTGGTGGTGGATACTGATGCGTTTTACTCTTCTAATAAACACTGCTTCAAAATTTAATGAAGTGTGCCATGTTGCTAAAGGTAAATGCAAACAAACTGAGCTATAGACTCCTCGCTTGAGGTGCTGCTGCTTAATGAGATTCGTCACCGAGTAATGCGAGCAGATCCTGGTGACGCAAATGCCAGCAGTCATTCCCTGCCCCATTTTGGGAGGAAACCTGGTGGTACTGATAAGGACTAATGGAAGAAGAAAAAAACACAGCAGCAATTGAAGTCCTCAGCAAAATGCTGAGCATCACTCATCTTTACTATTCCTCGAGATCCTAGCTGGCTTTGACTTGCATTAGGATGGGCTCCCTTCAAATGCAACCTTTGTGTCACCTCGTGCTCCTCTATTCCCCTCTGTTAAGGTGCTTTATCTTTAAGAGAAGCTTCCTGAAAGTTCTCTTGAGCATCCACGGTGTTGTGTGTGGCTTGGTGCAGCACTCGGCGTGGGGTGTGCCTGGTTCTGAACTGAAAAACAACCCCGGGAAGGGGTGACTCTTATCAGAGGTAGGGGGTGTGTGCAGCCTGTGCCTTCAGTGGGCGTTTTTGTGCCTTCCAGCAGGAATAGGCACTTCCCTGGAGACAGAGCAATGATGGTGCCCTTGTGCCTTTCCTTTTATTGTGGCAGGTTTTGTGCTTCACTTTTAAAAAGAAGTCAGATTTTTGGTACCATTGCGATCGTGTGTTTATCGATGAAACTGCATAAGGAAAAAATCACACGGAAAGGCTCTGGAGAACACCTTGGTGAGCTAGTTTTGCTGCTGGAGGCAAGTTCAGTGAATAAATTTTCATGAAAACTGCAAGGGGTTTTGTTATTATAATAGGCAATTATCGAAATGTTTTGGGATCAGAAATTTGGTTCTAAAGTAGTTGAAATTTTGGTTTTAAATGTTTTGTCTGAGGTCTGAACTAATTTTGGAAAGGCATGGATAACCAAATTGCCAAAGATTCTTGTTAGTAAGGGCCTGAAAATTGTGAGGAGATAGCCATGCTATGTTTATAACTGTGGAGTCATTCATGATTTTGCTTCTGTTTTGGTATTATAATGATTTTTCCAGGTGTGATAGAACTGAATGATATCTCAGGTCATCTTTAAATAGGAATGCAATAATTGCTCTGCTTAGTGATGAGCCTGTTAGCTTTGTGTGTGGAAATAAGAATTGGTTTTTTTTTAATCCCAACAACATAAAAAATAATTAATGTTTTGTTTTTAGAGCTGTGTGACATTTGTTTCTATTCTGTCTTGATTTCAAGTAGCAGCTGTAAATAAACTAATGCTGGTCTTTAATTATGTGAGTTTCTGCTGTGAAATCTGAGGTTCTGAAACTCTGAACTTGGTCTATGGTTAAGCCTTGGTCCCTGGGTGGGAAGAAGAGAGAAAACCTCCCTCTGTTCGTAGAAACCTGACTGATGTGTTATTGTCTCTGATAAGACCTCAAGAGTGAAGTAATGCTTTGAAGTGTTTGGAAACATTAATCCTCACATGTGCGTGTAAACCAAATATCATCCCCATTTTCTGAGTGGGGAAATACACCCTCCCTTTTTCCTGGGACATCTGCCTCTCCCAACTGCCTAATGTGGGTTTTTTTGGCATGTTCTTCTTCTAATACTTGTGGAGCAGAGTGACCTAAAATACTTCAGAAATATGAAAACTGTTCAGATATTTGTGTTTGTTGCCTTACCACATGTGCATGCTTTGTTATTTTCAGCTTTCTTTCCACACTTGGACTTTGCTTTGCCAGCTGTGTGGAATTCAGGTGTAACATCTTCAGGACAGAGTGTGCAGGTCTGCCTAGCACAGTGTCAAGTGTTGCAAACTGGACAACCTGGCTTGAGTGAATTTCCAAAAATCATGGGAAATTGAGAGCATTATTATTTTCCTTGAGCAGGATTACTTTCCTTATGTACTTTGTAAGGAACTTGTTGAAAGTCTAAGATAGATACAGAAGCCTGGGATTTCCTGCCAGTAATATTGATTTAATATTAAAACAGTCCCACCTGCACTTTCTGACCAGGCCTTCAAGGACTCCTTGGCCAAATAAATAGACTAGTAGCAGTTTTAGCTCACAGGTGAGCCTTCCCAGTTGGATAATCCAGCCTGTGTATTTGCAGGAATCTTTGAGCAAAATCGTGCTGCTGTCATCTCCCTCTTCTCTTCCACAGTCCCTTGCTGCTCTGTGTTGCAGTGAGGTTCTGTCCAGGGTCAGAATTTGCTGATACCAAGCCAAGTGAAGGAGTAAATTTGCCTCACAGCTTGTCTTCTCCTCAGAAACAGCTTTAAAGGGGCACTGAAAGGTCTCAGCAGTTGAGGAAGCTGCTCTCATTTAGTCCCCAGTGAATCATCTGTTTTTCTTTTCCTCCACTTAGGGTGCTTGCAGGGATTATCTCCTCCAGTTCCTTTTGTCTGCGGGTGGTCCTCTTCAACCGGGCTGCCCCTGTTCTGCCACAACTTCCCCTGAGCAGGAATCTCTTCCAGCTCATGCTGGGGTGGTGGGGAAGGTACTGGATTGACAGTGGTCTTGGTGTGCATGACTGGAAGTGCCAGCAGTACAGCACGGCAAAGCACAGGCACAGTTATGGCTCAGTCCATGTCCTAGAGGATGGAGCTGATCATAGTTAGAGCTGCTCTGTCAGATGATACCTACTGGCTCCTGCGTGGTAAATATAGTGTTAAAGTGGATTTCCAGTCTTCTGTTGCTACAAGTTTCCTGGAATGTGTCTCCATCACTTGTTACCAGATCTCCTTACCTTCACACCAAACCATGGGTGTTTGTGAAGGGAGCACGGGGTGGTTTTGTGCAGGTGACTTTAATAGTGCCGTGCTAATGCAATTGAAATCTGATTTAGAAATTCTCCTGGTGTGACAAGATAGAGATCATAGGACTAGGAACTAATTTTGGCAAGCTCTTTTGATGGGGTTGAGACAGGCAGGGGATGCACTCAGCCCAGAGCAGCTGCGTTTTGCCTTCCATATCCTGAGAGGAGCAGTGGAACACAAGATAAGTGCAAGAATGTTCCTGTAGAAGATGAGAAGACATAAAGGCAGGACAGTCCAGCAGTTGACTGAACGCAGCCATGGAGATGGATGACTGGAAAGGCCAAGAAACAAAGAACTATTTGAAGCACTTCTAGAGTGGGAGTCTCAGTGACGCTTCAGCGATGACTTGTTTAGGTTCCTGATGCTCTTATCCCACTGTGTGAATAAATAAGCAGACCTGGGCTGATGGAACACACCAGTCAAAGGAAGTTCCCACTGGGGCATACATAGTCCGAAAACTTCCATAAATTGTTCTGTAATATGACAGTTTCCAATTATGGCTTTTCATAATAAGAGACTTACTGGCAACCAGTAATGCAAGTTAACTGTGGAAATTTCTATTGCTTTTCTTGGCCCCTGTGCACTTCCTGAACAGTTTGTGTTTTGTCCCAGGTGTCCCATTCTGGGCTTTGAAAGTGTGTCACAACATGTGTGGGGCTGAGACCCCTGAGAGCTGGCACTTAGAGCCTGATCAAAAGGAACAAAGACTGCAAGTGAGGGGCTTAAGGTATCAGTACCAACATGTAGATGCTTGGTTGATTTGTTTGTTTCCTGCTTTGATGAGTTAAAGTGTTGTTCAGTAAGAGATTTTTGTAGACGCATGGGAAATAATTTTTATACAGTTCTGAAGAAAACTTCAAACCCTTGGGAAGTATAGGTATGCAAATATCTTGGATAGCCCTTCCAGTATTTTTGATTAGTTTGCATTGTCAGCCCACTTTCTTCTTACGGGCACGTGCGGGTACAGGCTTGCTTGGTTTGTGAAATGTTGAATAAATCTTCAAAGAGTATCATTGTTTCCAGGAAATATGTTTTTCATACATGCTTGTATTGTTTTTAAAAAAAAGGCAGTAATGGATAATACGTTGGTTTGTGTAAGCCAACGGTGTGGATTTGCTTGGCATTGCAGCTTTCAAATGATACACACTCTGAACAAGTAGATTCTTTTCTGATTACATGCAAGCTCTGTCTAATTATTGCATCTTTTAGAATAAGTACTGATTCACGGTATTGTCTTGAAGTTTGCAAATGATCCAAAAGCCTGTCTGCTTCTTTGTATCAGATGCAAACTGGGTGTCTTTTTGCAGTAATTTGCTGAAAATGCAGGGATTTCAGAGAATCATACCTTTGAAGATGTATCCTTATATTGCTCTCTTCTTGTAATCCACCCCTCTTGAGTGATTTATTTTAGGGACTGTGCATCATAGGTTTTGTCCTGGCACCCATTCTTTTAGTGTTGCAGTGCCTGTGCACATTACCAGAAAAAAGATGGCTGAGAGACAGTTTTTGAAAAAAAACAAAAAAAAGAAAAAAAAAAGAAAAGTTAAACCAAAAAGAAAAGAACACACACACAAGAAAAGGCAACCAGTTCCAGTTAGGGGAGAGGGTTTTGCTGCCGGTGTGGATGGGGCATAATTTGATTTAAATGACTTTTGAAAAACAGTTCTCAAAATTGTTCCATGCATTTGCTTCCTGGCTACTGTTGAAAATATGGAGCCGAATATTTTCTGTGATGTTTCAAACCAATATGTTCTGGCAGCCTCAGAGCTGGGCCCTGTGCATTGCACTCTTGTTTCCAGTTCGCTGTGGCCTGGAGTGCAACACACAGCTCATGAGATGCACCAAAGTGGGAGGTCTTGCAAGGAGCAGGCAAATCAAAGACCCAAGGTACAAGGAACATTTTGCTGGGGTCCAGCAGGGAGGCTGCCAGCTTTAAGGGCCTCTTTTATGAAAAGAATTTGCTGGTAGGAGATGAAGAAGCTGTTTGTGCTTCTTTGAATTCTGTGAGTGTGCAGGGCGAGGTTGATTGCTGGGTGTTGTTAAAGGCTGGGTGCTGAAGTGATTCTTCTGTGCTTCTCTGGGGTCAAACTCTTCTCACTTGAGAGATGGGCTATGGCTAAGGATTCATCTGTGCTTTAAGTGTGGCAAAATTTTGCTGTGTAGAATAGCATGTGGGCTGGGATGCTGAGGTGTTTGCTGTATCACTTCTGTGCCTTGGGAAATGTGTGTGGGAAGGTCAGTGCAATATAAGGAGGTATTCTGAAAATAGAGCCTGTTTTTTTAGCACCAAATCAAATCCCAGGGGTGGCAGCAGGAGTGGAAAGTGTGGAGCAAGTTTGTTGATCTGGGTATAGTAAAACACAGCTCTTCAGTAGCGACTCCCAACAGGGTTGGCTTGCCTGCCAAGGAGATGGCAGAGTGTTCCCTGCGAGGGAATGAAGGACAGACTTTGTCCTCTTCCATATCTCTGACACCATTTTCCTCAGCAGGTCCATCCACAGCATGTGGGGTGCCCGTGCTGAGCAGGGACAGCTACTTGTGACAACTTTTTCCTGCTTATCACCAGTTGTTAGGGAGCCCAAAAGGCAGGAGGGTAGAGCTGGAGTTGTTGATCCTGTTAGGAGAAGGAGAACCAGATGAAATGGACCTGAGGACACACGGTCTGTGTGCAGACCGTGCAGGCAGCAGTGCAAGAGCCAGACTTGGGAAAGACGGGTCCAGGGAGAGCACAGAGAAGTGGCAGGAAAGGGGTGAAGGCAGGAGCAGACTTGAGGAGAGACAGGGGCAGAGGCAGCTGTCTCCTGGTCGGTGATAATGAGGCGTAGATAAACATGTTTGGAAGCAGACTGTAGGTGTGGGATGAGGGCCAGGGAATGGGAATGGGGAGCTTTCAGAGGCAAATGACAGGTCAGAGACCAGATCGGGAGTGGAAATACATGGTGAGGAGACAGTTCTTGTTTTGGCTTTAGGATTCAGAAAGGTCAGTCTTGAGAATTTTCCTTGTTGATGCTTTTCCACTTGTTTTTCTGGTTATTTGTGCAAGATGGTAGGAGAAGGACTTCAGATGGACTTGGAGGGAACACACCTGGATAGCTTTGGTACAGCCTGAAGCACAGAGAGATGAGTGAACAGCTCAGGAATGAGGTTTATTGGTAGAAGCAGAAAGAAGTAGTGAGTTGAGGTTGCTGTTTCGAGGTATGGGGGTTTTTTGTACAGTTAATTCTGTTAGGATGTAGGATGTAGCGCTATCTGCTCAGGTTGGAATAAACATGGATGTTCAGTCTAATTATTTGAATTGACTCTGCAGTAAAACCTTGCTTTAGGTCAGTCTGAGCAGAGGAGTTGCCGGATTCTGGGAAGGGCAGGCAGCATGGCTTTGGGGTCTGATTTGATGGCCATATTGAAGAAAGGTCTCGATATTTTGTTTTCAAAACACAAACCTTTGATTTCATTTATTTATTTCCCACTTCTCACCTGCTGCAGTGGGTGCAAGAGCAGATTCTGAAAAGTCACTGTTTCCAAGAAGCTTTTGTGTACTCAGATCATTTACCCTTTGAATCCACAAGCAGGATGCTATTGTAGTGACTGCTGTGACAAAACTGTGTGTGACATCTGGGAACAACAGAGTCCATTGGGGAGGAACAAGTAGGCTTTTCCTAATCAAGAGGGAGATATTTTAATATGGATGCTTGTATGATTATTGCATCCAGTGTGATGTCTGAAATGTAAACTATAATGTGCTGTTAATATAAAATAGCTATCCTGGGGGCTGTTAGCAAGTGTTTCCAATGATATAAAATTAAAAGATTGTAATGAAAAAATCCAATCCCAAAGCACAACAAACCTCCTCAGTATAACATTATTGTTATTTTAAAAGTAATGCCATAACTGCTCCTACTGAAACTAGTGACTTTTACTGAGTTGTTGTCTTCCCAGAACTGTTCGGTGTATGTGGGATTATGAAAAGCAGGAAGGATGCTTGGGACAGGTGTTTCTTTTCTTGTCAGTGCCATCCTTTCTTTATCCAAGAAGGAGCTAGAGCGAGCCAGCCTTTGTTTGGTTACTCTTTTCAGAAAAGCAAAGCTCTTCCTCACAATATTTATGGTAGCTTGGCTCTAGTATTGTGTGTATGAGCTGTGACAGCATCCTCGTGTTAGCCAGGCTCCATTCCTACTCCCTCGTGAGGGAACATTAGGGAAGCAGCTTTTAAGTGAAGCCTGTTTAATATGGCAAAAGCTGGGAGAGGAATAGATGCAGGTGTTCACAGCTCTGGTATGAAATGTGATGTTTGTATTAGTGTTGTGGTAGCAACGGTGCTTTTAACGAGGGGATGGTTATTTGGTCCAAAGCCCCTGTTTTTCAGCTGTCCTCCTTTTGAAATAACCACTTTAAACCTGTTTCTGAGACTTGTTGTTTAACTAAGGCTCAACTGCAGAGAGGACCAGCAGCTCTGTCCTAAACTTTGTCTCCCTGCCCAGTATTGAGCACAATGACTTTTGTTTGGCTAAAGCAGAGCTTGTGTTTGATCAAAGTATTTATAGAAGAAAGATATCTCACCTTGGTTTGCAAACCTCAGAAGGTAGGCTTGGGCTAACACCTTATTTCCCTTCTGGCTGTTCCCCTAGTCAGTCCTCCTTTTTTAATGGGAGGTTTTTGTGTGCTATGAACCTTCTTCAGCTCCCACTTGCTGGTGAATCGACTGCACCTTTCTGTACAAGCATGAGGAGCCTCTTTGTGCATCATCTATCTGCCCCAGTGAAGAGAGTTACCATTAATGCCTTGTCACTTCTAAAGTCTTTTGGACAAGTTACACATCCTGGGTTTGAATACTCATTAGAAGACACCTTACAGGGTTTTGACTGACTTATGTAGAAATATAATCTCCATTCTGCCTCAGTATCCTTCTGGAAATCTTCTTTTTAATACCCGTTTTTTTCAGTGGAGATGGAGAATTTAAATTTTTTTTGAATCTGTGTCCAAACCAGCTGCAGTGAAGATAATTCTGCTTTTCTACCTGCCAGATGCTTTCAGTGAAGGAGGTTTGCACAAGGTTCCGTTGAAAGCAGTGACCCTACAGGGAAAGTTTTTAGCAGTTTTTAGCCATGCAAGGTGCATTCATCCAGCTGTGTCTAGTCCAGCAGTCATCCAGCAGTCATGTCACTTCTTCAGATCTCTGAGGATTCATGGATTGCTTGTAAGGATCAGAGATGAATAAGAAAGAAAAGAAGAAGAAGATGAATAAGAAAGAAAGACAAATCTATTAGTGTCAGGCTTAACTTCAGGGACTTGGTACATTTATTGGAAAGAGCCTGGGGTTAATAGCTCAAAGATTATTGAGAATTACTGGTCATGTTCAACTCTTTCAGTTTACAGGCACTGAGGAGGCAGCAGCAAAAACTCTGTACCTGATCTGAGATTAGGCAGGCCTGGGCTTTGTCTTTGTGTGGAGGGCTCGGTGGAAAGCCTGTGAAAAGCTGGGATTTGACAGGACAGATATGAGATTGGTTCTGGCAGAGAGGCCATTTCTTCTGCAGCACAAGAGGTGACCCCTATGCTTTCAGAAGCACAGATTCCCAGTTCAGTTTTCTGTAGGAACAAATTCCTCCTGGGTAAAAGACAATTTGGTCATTCAAAAGGTCATTCAGTCGCTACTTCAAGACTGGGCTGGATGCTCCACTGTCCAGGCTGCACAGGTCCATGCCAGGATGGTTTTGCCCACTAGCTGGTTTTTATTATAGTTATAGTTTAAATGGGATTTTAATTCAAATGTCTTGTGTTCTGTCATTTATGACTTTACAAACCAAACCAGTCACCAGTGG
This sequence comes from Regulus satrapa, assembly GCA_013396955.1. Classification (NCBI taxonomy): domain Eukaryota; kingdom Metazoa; phylum Chordata; class Aves; order Passeriformes; family Regulidae; genus Regulus; species Regulus satrapa. The sequence goes on along the minus strand of VWZN01005863.1, from coordinate 441,755 downwards.
GGTAGAAACTTGATGCTTGTTCAGTGACAGATGTCTGTTTTAAGCTGGAAGAAAAATTATTCGGACACTCTCTTTAGGATCAGGCATTCAAACAAACAATTCACTTTGATCAAGATATTTATTAAGACTGTTTTTAAATTATTATTAAAGAGTATGTAAAAAAAAAAAAACCAAAACACATAAGGTTGACGTTTTACTTCCTGGATCAGGAAGTTAAGGTCCTTTAAAGGCATTTAATGATGTTTGGGGTAATTCATTTCATGCATATGTAACAAGGGGGAAATCCCATTTTTCTAGGTCCGTGCAGGGTCAGCTGCATTGCCAGGGAATGGGACTCTGTATGCACATATGACTACACGATAGGCTGAGCCAATTTGCTTTGCTGTGTGTCTCAGAACAGGCCCGTTCTAGCTGTGGGCATTGTGCCGTGGACAAGCTGCAATAACGTCAGAAGAAACAGGAGAGTGCAATATCATCAGATTCTTGAGGCTGAGATGCCACTTGTAAGAAATGCTTAATATGTCATGGTTGGATTTTCTGCTGCTCGTAGACAGAAGGATCCTGCTCTTTGGAGCCTGTGTGATGAGCTCATGTTGGCCAGCACCTCTGATCGTCCTAAATGGAGTAATTGTATCCGCTGAGCTCCCGATTTTGTAAAGTCTTATGCAGCTTTCCAGTCTTGTGATGTACAGCTTCCCTACATTTTTGGTGTGATATGAGAAATTTTTGGTGAAATTCCCTGCTCTGTTATGTATGAGGTCAGCCTAAATGATCTATCTTGGCCATAAAGATAAAAATCCTGTCACCCAGGCTTGCCAGCATCTGGACATTTTGCTGATCTGCTCTGTGTGGAGGTTATGATTCTGTGGACTCTGGAAAACTTTACTGAAAAATCATTTTGAAAATCCATAAGGAAATGTGTGGCTGGGGATTTAGGCAGTCACAGCTAGAGTATCGTGCTGCTGGTGGCAGCAGTGTGTGTCCTCTAGCTTGGGGGAAGCAGGGCGATTTTAGCATAGAGCATTTCAAATGAAATCTGTATCTGCTGCCTTTTTTAATAACCACATAAACTCTTCAAGCATAACCCTTCCAGTGCAGAGAAATATTTTGTCTTGTAAGATATATTTGAAGTTGTTTGCTGCTTTACATATAGAAAACATACTAAATTAGGACTCAAACCACATCTCACACTCTCCAAAAAAGGACTGGGAGATAAAAAAAATGCAGGCAAAAATTGAAGGGGTTGAAGGAAACTCCTGCTGCAGTTGCACACTTGCATACATCTTGTGCAATTGAAATTTAAGAGCTGAATACATCCACATCTGACCATGGTAGGGTCCAAACATTACTGTTGACACTGGTTTTCTTTTTGGATAGGTACACTGGCAGAGTCAGTAGCGTGTGGAGCCTTGTCAGCTCTCTAATCTAATAGACTGTTCTTGCCCAGACCATTGTGTGTCAGTATTTTATGTACCAAATGTAGCCAAGTTTAATAATCAGCCATTTTCCCACCTTCTGCCAAACTTTCCCCCTTTTTTGTCACAATTTCATGTTTGAGTCAAAATCTGCTATGGTAACAAATTATATACATGCTAAAAAATGAAAATAAAGATGGAAAGAAGAGTCACAAAAGGTAACAAGAGTTCAAAGCAATGTCATTTGAGTTTTTTATTTTTAAAGACTTGAATTCAGCCCCATTTTAAAGTTGATTTTATTTCTGTTATGTGTTGTGAGAAGCTTTCAAAGAAATGGATACTGCTTGAAAGCATGACTGTAGCTTTTTGTATGTAAAGCTGTGAAAGTATTCCCTGTACAGGTCTGATTTTGATTTATTTGCTTTTTAGTTAGTAAGAATACTTTGTGGAGCTTTTTTGACTTATATTTTCTTACTTGGAACAGTTGCCTTCAGGTAGCACCTGTTGAGATTATTTATGTTTATTTCTAGCTACTATATAGATCATATAAAGTATGTTACCAAAAAGTTGTTTCTCTTGTTTTATTGCATTTTTTAAAGGGCCCTTCACTTGCCTTGCTGGTGGCATGAGTTGCTGCTGTCATGTGCTGGGTTCTGATGCTGAGGACTGGGGACCTTGGAGGAGCACCCTCTGGGGAATTACCTGCCTGGCAAATCTCATCAAATTATTCCCCTGCAGCACCAGCTGGAGGGCAGCTCAGTCAGCGGGAGGGCATTGGAAGGGAGTCACCCAGTATCTTGTGATTTTAATGTTTCATAGGTTGTTTCTTATTCTGTACTGATTTTCATCTCACTCTGAAGTACCATAGCTTGAGTGAAGCATTAACATTTTGGGAACTGAAACTTGTATCTAGGTTCTCCAGCTGTGTGGATGTTTGCAGCTCACTGTTGGTGGCATGAAAGAGGCTGGTAAAGGCTTGTGTGTGTGTCCAAGGAACTTTGGTCACTCCATCCTGAGCTGGAGCAGTTCCTGCCCTCGTCACATGCAGTGAGGGATGCCGTCCAGGCCTGGTGCCTGCTTCACTGGGAGTTGGGCTCTTCTTCAGTGATTTGATTCGGAGATTTGTATAAGTAATGGCGATAAAAGAGTGCCCTTAACAATAAAAATACAGCTTAAAATAAATGTAAAGCGTGGTGCCTTACCGAGCTGTCACAGTCTAGTTCTTCCACAGCTCACAGACACCACATTCTCTAATTTCTGCTTTTTCAGTCTGTTCCTAATCGTGTGGAGGAGCTTTGACATGATCCCAGCATTCATTGGAACCGCTTAAGTTTTGGGATGTCCCAGGATGATTAGTGTATCTTGGTGAACAATGGTCTGAGCAGCCTATTAAATTGTAGTGTATCCTTTTCCCTGCCCGTGTTTACTCCTAACTTCTGCAGAGCTGATTAGAGGCTTGGCAGGCAGTGTATGGTTATGCTCTAGATACACTTTGGATACATTATTGTCACAGTTGAGGTATTGCAAAAGCTATGCCGTTCCAGTCTTTATCCTACCGAGGTGCCTCTTTTGATTGTGCAATATCTGTGGCTAATTACACGGCAATTGCAGTGTGCCACCAGCCACCCACAATTCACTGTCAGCTCCTTGGGGATGCAAATGAAAAAGGAAAGATAATGTTTTCTTTCTTCAGTCCAGTGATTTCGCTTGCCTTTGTTTTTTTAATCCCCTGCTCCTTCAGGTAATAAAGCCAGATGGTAGTGACAAAGAAGCAGAAGTCACACATGAATCAGATGTCCCTGAGGATATGCTGGGGACTTGCATTCCGCAAGAGACAGCGAAAGGCGATGCTCAAAGTCCGGATGTCATTATAGAAGCTCAATTTGATGATAATGATGCAGAGCATGGACAGGACCACTCGCAGGATACGTTGACTGATGACATTAAGAAGGTTACCCTGGATACCGGTGGAAAGGGTGAGTAGATCAGATTGCTGATTTTAGGCCTTATTTGAGCAAACCGTTGAAGTGTTTCTTGTTTTGCCCCGATTTGCTGAGATATAAAATACAGGCATAAAAGCTTCATGCCTTATCACTTCTGTCCCTTTCTGCTAAATTGTCTTCATGGTTTTGAATGGATATTAATGGCTGCGGTTTACGTAGTTTTGATTGGTGCAAAGTAAATCTGCAAAACACAAGTCACACCTTTCAATTTGCAATTCTCGGGGCTGTCTGGGGACTGCTGGTTGCTGTTTAATTCAAGATGCTGCTGTAGCGGTTTCCTTCCTTGCAGCTTGGCTTGGCCAATCTATGTGTTTCAGTTTGGGGATAAGAATATATTCCCTTGGGGGCAGTTAAGTTTGTTGCTGTTTTCAAACAGTTGAGTTATGAGCAACTTAAAGATTTGGTCTGTTTAAAAAGAAAATTGCACTAAAACCTAAAGCCAATTACGCGAGCTGTTTTGAAGGCAGGCCTATTTTATTTTGAATCTGAATTCCATCCAAGCCATCAAGTGTTGCTTAGGGCAAGATTAAAATAGGCTTCCCTGTCCCAAAACTAATGCTTATGCAGCTCTTTGCATGTCCTTTCTAGTATTAAATCCCTTCCAGAAGAGCCCTGCGTTGAAAGGATTCTGACAATCGGCACATTTAACGTGTGCTGCTCATGAAATGTTTGCTGGGACAGATACTCTGGTGTGTCCCTGTTGCTTGCCCCAGTTGTCCAGAACAGGTGGCAATAACTCAGGATCTAAGTAGCTGTTGAACTTTGACAAATCTTGGTGCTGGTTATAAAGCTGTCCTATTTAATACCTCGTGTTCCCCTGAAATATTTGAAGATGCACAGACCCCTGCCTGTACTGTTGGTAGACTTCCGTTTTTCACCCCCATCTGTTAATAAAACAGGAAATAATACGTGAATGGAAGTGTTGTAGTTTTTATGACAAAGCATTGGTTTCACCTCATGAATGGAGCTGCCACCTTACCAGTTTGTGATGCTATTTCCTTCTGGGTATCTCCACTGCTGAGTTCCTGCCAAGGCACGTGAACCAACTCATATCTTGTTCCATTCCTTTCCAGGATACAGCTTGATTGGGAGTTACTCATCTTGTCTGTGGATGTTTTACACAGGTGGTTTTTAACCCCAGCTGTTTTTAAGTCGATTGCAGCTGCACACTGGGCCACTTTGACTCAACAGTTCTCCTGAGTCATGTGTTGTGTCTGCTGAATCTTTGTTGCTCCTGATAGCAATGCCAAATGAAACATTGTAGAAGTACATTCTAATTTGATACCAGCATGTAAAATAAATACAGGCTTGAGCCAGTATTTTACTTTAGTTGTGTGATTGTGCTTTAGTTTAAAGAGTTGATGAGAGGTTTGGTTTTTTGGGGTTTTTTTGGTGCATCATAGTTCCTCGAGATGCTCTGAAGTGACCTGTGTTGGAAGTTATCAAGTCATCTCTCAAAATCTGTGCCATCTGAGTGGGTTTTGCCATTTGATTCTGTCTTTGGAGAACATTTGTAGGACAAATGTGAGATCAGCTTATTGTCTGCACAGTTGAAATCCAACTTTTCTACTGCAGTTGTCTAAGCCAACTGTTTTCTTTTGTTTTCAAGGCCTTTCCATGTTCATCCTTAACAAGCCTTGTGGCTGGTGTGGATGTGCCAGTTAGATTTCTGCTGAGTTTGTGTTTTGCTATCACCTCTTTTAATATTTGCTTTAGCTTCTTTGGCCATACAATCCGTATAGAATTTTTCCTACTTTCTTCTTTCTCTGCTTTTCAATACCCTCCCTTTTTTATACATATAAAGTTTATGATGCTGATTTTTCTGAAGGTGTTTTTGAGTAGTTGATGATTGCTTTGGCTTGTTTCCTGCCCTTCCTACAATTTCTCATATCATCACTTATCCAGATTTTCAGTCTTGCCTGGAAAACAGCTATAGTTATTCTAGCATCACTGATAACTATCGTGAAAAAAAGAAAGAAAGAAAAAAAATCCTGCCAAATTCAGCCTTCACAGGTGGGGCTCAAAATGCTTTTTTAAAAAGCTCCAAACATACACTTTTTCAAGCTGAGGAACTGAACCTCAGAGGGTAAAATCTAGTTGGATTTCCTAAGGCCATCCACTGGAACGTGGTGCCGGCATCGGAGGCAGAGAGCATTGGAGGGTTGGGCTGGGGTGAGTGGAGGTGCCCTCCCCTGGGTAACCTGGGCCTCTCCTGGGAGAGATTCTTCCTGCTTATGAGCCTTTTCTTTCATGTTACATCCCTTCTGCTGGAAACAGCTACTTCAGTAAAACAGAGAGGTGGATGGCAGCTGGGAATCTCAGGGGGATTTCTTCCTGACCCACCAAACCCAGTGCTTTGCTTGCTTTCCCTGAGAGCATTGCTTTGCAGGGTTTATCACACAGTCCCATTGCATGGCCTTATGCACAGAAAGGGAGCAGGAGGAATTTTCTGTGGCCAGCACAAGTCTTAAATGAGCACTTGTGATGGGCTTTCTTCCTTTTTTGGATGGGTTTTTTGAAGGTTTCAAGCTGGCCAAAGATTCCATCAAAGATACTATATTAATGAAGCAAAATCAAGAAACAGTCCTATCATGTTCTCATATGCACCTAATGAATGCATTTGCATACATATATGTGTATGTATATTTATTTTAAAAATCCATATATCTATATGACCTACCCGAAATCCAAACTAAACAAAAACTCCATGGGATTTCTGGAGGTGAAAAATAACTGCTGTAATGGAATAATGTTCCATAACTACTGTAATGGAATCAAAAGTACATTTTACTTATTCTGGACAAAAACCCCAGAGGCAGGTTGAGACTGTGCTCCAATCTTTGCTCACGAACACAAACCCTGCAGTTTTCTGCTCTCAATTGTAAGGTGCCTTTTGTCCTTTCTGATGTAGGAGTAGGATAGTGCAGGATCTCTGCTGGCTCATTTGTTCTGATGCTGATGGTCAGAATGAACCATGAAGAATAAAAGTAGACGTGTCATCTGAATAAGAGCACTCTGGGAGTGCAGACTGTTTTGATGTCTTTTCTACCTTGGCCTGTGTCCCATCCCTTCTCATGGCTCTGTTCCTCTTCAGAGCACAGTCACCATCTCCATCTCTAGTTACACGCTGGGGCAAAGAATTTTGGGGTTGGCCCTTGCTGTCAGAAGCTCTGAAGCATGAAACATTGTGTACACTGATTATGGCCTAGATTTGAGGGACTGAATTTCCCTGAAGTCATTATACCTTGGATTTCCTGTGCCTCTCTGGGGCTTAGGGGGAAAACTGGTAGAAATTGTTATTATGCACAAGTCTGCTGCCTTACACTCAGATGTTGGATCTGTCTTCACTAAGTGCTGCTGTTATGAGAGCTGTGCTTTCTGCCTTTCTATTCCTGTGCCCCCAGAAGAGATGGGATAAGCAAGAGGGAAGTCTCTGGAAGCGAAGAGACCATTACATCCAGCTTTATTCTCAGCACATGCGCTTTCTTGTGCTGATAAAAGTGGATCAGTCTTGCTTTGTTTAAGAGTGTTTAAATAGAAATTCATAATTGGTGTCCCTTTGCCAGAAGATGTTCTGGTCAAATAGGTTTGCACCACTTATCTGGACTTTTCTTGCAAAGGAGTGGGGTTAAAGATCATCTTTGAAAAGCTTTTAGTTGAGGAAGTGACAGCCATTCTCCTCTCCAGCATCTGGTTCTACACAAAGACCAATATTGTCCTGTTCCACAGTTAAATTGTCTGAATGTTAGGCTTTGGTATTTGGTGTTGCAAAGTTGAAAATATATTTTTCTCTTTGTTTTTCAGCTGTATTCCCAAAGTCTAAATATTTATATGCTGAACTAAATTTCCACCTTTTTTTCCCTTTAAAGACAGCAAGAATGAGCACCCTGAATAAAGTTTCTCAGCTTCCTTAGTAGTGTCCTTCAAACCCTCTCTGGGATTTCTGTGCTCCACTGAAATGTGGGCAGAGAACAAGGCAGTAGCATCCTGGCAGTAGTGTGAATCACCGGTGTGTACACAGAAAAAATTAAAGCCCTGTGGTGCTTGGTACTGACATGCAAGTCCTCTGTGTTGCACCCCGAGACCTCAGCTTGCTCAGTGTCACGACTGTCCACAGAACTCATTCACCACTCAAATGACCTTTGCCGGGTCTATAATTCCTTTGCTTAATCCTCATTCAAATTGACTAATGCAACAGAGGTCATGTAGCTTTTATCTTATCACTTACTGATGACCTAGAATTCATTACTTCTGTGACTTTTCACTGCAGTAGGAGGATTTTCTTTATATTCCATTTCAATACGTAATAAGAAATGGAAACTCTCTATATCTCTTAACCTGGGAAAAGTGCAAAGTGTTCTGTACAGAAAGATTTATGGTGCTGTATCCTTACACAGACTGTGTATCACACGAGTTTCCTACAAATGTGAGCTGTCTCTTGTTAAAAATTGGAATCAGATTTCTCTGATAAAGAACCATCAGCAACTGAACAGTAGCAGCTACTTGCACTCATGAGAATGGCAGCTGTTCTCATAAAAGTGCCTCAGCCCTTCTTTAGCAAAACGATATTCAAATAAAAGTTTGTAAAACCGTGTCACTATGCCAAAAGCTATCCTTGTCAAACTCGTTTGCTCGGCTTTTCTCAACTCTTCTCACGGGAGATCTGACTAGACCAGATACACAAAATCTCCTGCTTCTCACAGGGGTGGAAGTCATCAGGCTGATGGACTGGCTGCCCTGGCAGCAATCAGAGAGTTGTGTTTGTTCAGGATTTCCACTTACACCTACACCACTGCAGATCAGAGCTCGGATACGCGAAGGTCCGAAGCTCGGTCACTGCCTTGACGTAAGGAAGTGTGAACAGAAACAGCTCATTTACAGGCAGGGCAGAGTCCCATGAGCCGAGTAACCGGTGGGTAATGGGTAGGAGCAACAGAATTTGGAAGCTTCTGCAGAATTTGCTCGTGTCTCTCTGTCCGTTCAGCATTCAGGTGGGCTGTGGTCCATCTCTCTCAAGTCAAATGTGACTGTCAGTCTCTAGGAGTCCTGATAAGGTCAGAAATTAGAACTTAGAATTGCTTGGTGTCCACACTGCTGCTGACTAGAGGCTGTATTTTGGGTGTTTCAGGATTTCTTGGCTTAACTGAAATAGTGGTGTTTGCTAAGTTCCCTGAATGGTTGTGTAGAAATGGCATCAAGCCTTTCTTTTCTCCAGATGATGTTGTAGAGTCAGTACTGTGCAGGGTTTTTGGAGCTTTCTAGCAAAATAGAAAAATATATTTATGACGTGGAGTTTAGTCCCTGTTTTGCACTTCCATGTGCTCTCTGGTGCTTTTGTGTCCCCTCTCTCCTTTGAAGCTTGACAGGGTGCCTGCTTGCCCTTTGTGCCTTCCTAAATCACGGTGACAAAAATCTGGATTACATGCTGAACATCTCCTCTGCTCAGAGTCACCTTTCTTTCAGTTTAGCAGCCTTGAAGTCTGGCATATTTGGAGTCCACCAACATCACTGGCTGCTGGAAGAAACAAGTGTTCTTCTCCCTCCTCTTCAGGCGCTCCCGCTCACTCTGAGTGCTTTTAAGGAGCTTCACTGTTCTTTCCTAGCCTGCAGCTTTCTGGAGATGGATCATCTCCACTGCATAGCTCTTAAAATTTCTAGGCCACAGCAGAGCGAAAGCTCACCAGGAAATCTTCTCAGTTACATGGCTTTTAATAGAAATCCTTGAGGTGGAACTGTCAAAAATCGGATCAGTTTCACTCTGCTGAAGCCTGGAAAGCCAGCAGAGAAGCTGGAGCAGTTTCAGCTGCTCGAGACAGTTCTGTATTAGTTTATCCTGAGTTCATGTTTGTGGGTCTCTGGATCTAGCTCTTCTGGTTGTTGCTATAACTTTTCTTAAAAGGCAGCATGGATTTCTAGGAGAATAAACAGTATAGCAACTGAAGAAAAGTGTTCTACTGGTATTGGACAAATTGAGCTTTATGGTTGCATTGATTAAATGCTGCAGGTTGAAAAAGTTCCAGTTTTTCTTTTGTTGTAAAGCTGAAGCCTGCAATGGAAGTTAATGTTGGGAAAGTTCCTTACACTGTTCTTCCCTAGTAAGTTATCTTGACCCCCAAATGACTTCTTAAGTACTGGAAAAAATAAATTACTTAGGCAATTAGGTAACAGGAATTAGATTAAGTTCAGCATATTACCATATGTTCCTGAGTTCACCTATGTTTCTCCTTTGAGTTACAAGTTTAGGTCAAGTGAATGAGAGGGCATGATACTGAGAGTGAATGGTGGGTGTGGAGATAAACAGAGTATGGTCATTGTTAGCAGCAAGATTTCCAGGATGAAGCAGATTAGGATTCATTCAGTTAACATATTTTCCATGGAATAGTAATATTGGAGACACAGACTTTAGGAACAAATGCACACACAGGAAGGAAGAACATTAAGTAAATAGGCAAAATACTCAATGGAATTTATTTATTTTTTTTAACATTTCAATTTTGCTTGTCATTTATGTAACAGAACACAGAACAGTATTTCTGTAGACTGCAGCACCACCTGTTTTTTGGTTTTTTGGTAGGTTTAATTCTGTTGCAGTAAGGATTCCAACCTCTCTGCTGGCTGAGTGCTTCTCAAGGACACGAGAGGGCCAGGAGGTCCATACACAGCCGTGCTGTGGTTGCAGTAATGTTGTGTGGCTGCTGAGACAGCTGCGATCTGATCTGCTGGGCTTGGTGGCAGCTTCCCCAAATTCTGTTGCTCTTTGCTGTGGATCACACCTGGAGGGTTCTGAGGAAGAGCGACACTCTTGTCTCATCATTCTGCCATCTCCTCCATCCCTCCTTGTGGAGGTGGCTAAATATAAGTAAATAATTACATGCTTGGCTGCCTTGTGTGTCCGTGGGGAGCCAGCTGTACTCACCTCTTCACATTGCCTTTGCTCTGCTGCTGCAGGTGCTTGCCTGTGCTCTACACAGCTGCTATTAAACCTTTCCTCTCCTTCTCTGAGAGTCTCCTCCTGCCTGTACGTCTTCAAAAATCGTGATGCTAACCATCCGAGTCTCCCAGTCCTCTCTTCAGCGTGCCCTTGAGCAGGCAGGTGTGTGTGCTCAGGTGTTAAGACATGAACAGCTGTGGCAGGGTGAGTTTGCTTAAATGAGTATTCCAAAAGAAACCTTTCTGAGGAGGTTAGTCAGTCCTGCTGGTTAGCCGCAGCTCTGCGGTGAGACAGCTCAGGAGTGCTGCATGCTTTGGAGCTGCTTTGCTTCTTACTGCAGGGCCCTCTTCCACTGCACATGGGAGCTGTTAGGCTGATTTTGGATAGGCTGCGTGCGTTAAATTCCAGGGCTGCTGGCTTAACAGTCTTCTTGCAGTGAAATACCTTGTCCTTCCTCCATCACAGGTGGAGAGCTCTGTGTGTAGAGTTATAATGGCTTTTTCCATGGTACTTTTCCTAGGTGACCCTACTTAGAGGGTGTTTAAAATGGATTCCAGTTTTGGATAGTACCTGGTACCAAGTGAAAAGGCACTTTGCTCCTTCCCTACCTTTTGGTAGGTTTCTGTTCTGAAGAAAAAAGCTGTTCTGTGCCAAGAAATCATCAGTTGCAGAATATGAAGAGTCCTTGTACTTTCTTCTAAACAGTAACATTTCCTTCTTGTCATCCCTAAAAATTAAGATTGTAGCAGAGTAGTGTAGCCCAGAGCAGATCTCTGGGTATGCATGTATCACTTTTGGGTCGAAGGGAGTTTCATTTCCTGATGTCTGTTGTGTGGTGATACAGAAAGAATTGCAAAAACACGTCTTTTGTGTGTGTGGCACACAGTCCTGGACATATTGATAATAAATCCGTCTGTTTAACACCACTTAGGTATTTGGTACTAAAACATAATATATTGAAAACTGCTCTTTGAAACAGACCTCAGAGAACCTAAGTGTTGTTGCTTCATTAGCAAGTAGTTGGCTTTGCCACTGAAAAGTTTACAGCTGTGCTGGTATCTGAGCACTGAGCTGAAGAGCAGTATTTTCTGATGGGACCTTAAATACTCCCATGTAGTGTAACCCAGCTTCTCAAGTACATTTTTTTCCTAAGCTGAAGTAGCAAACATTGAACTATTTTCTTAAAAAACTTGGCTTTTTCCATTCAGGGAGGGAGAATTTTTTTTTTTTTTCAGTAAGTTGTGTTTGAGATCTGAAACTATGATATATTTTCATTTGCAAGTGGATATTGCATCTTTAATTGTATTCTTTTTGGACAGAATTGCAAATTTCCACAGTGACCAATGCAAGCCTAGTGAAAATAATTTTGGATCTGTCATAAGTAATCAGAATTCTAGTCTGATGATTTTTGATCCACTTTGGCCACTGTTTAATGTGATGGTTATTGAATTGTTAAAGGAAATTTGGGGGGCTTTTAAAAAAAGTAATGTTTGACCTAGGAATATGCCTGTCAGACAAACCTAAGTGTGTATTGAAGCTGCCTAAACTGATCTCTTACAGAGGGAGGCAAATTCCAAGTGTCCTGGATCTATTCATTGGTAATAACATAACTAATTTGAGTTGCTTTTTGTGTCCAGTGCCTAATTTTTTTTTAAAGTAAGGCTATTACAGTTTTGGTTTGTCAGATAATCGCTGAAAGGAAAACACTGAGATTATAATGCAGTTTCACTGGATCCTGGTTGCTGAAGTGTGTTTTCACTGTAAGATAAGCTTATGAAGTACTGCCCAAGCTAACATAGTAAATCTTTCTCAGAAAACATGTCTTTGCCTAGGGTGGAAATATTGAATGGTCATTGGATAACCACTGCAGTAAAGGGGTCAGAATAATTCATTTTTAGTTTGGCATAACGCAAGGAGTTTCTTCCCACCTTCCCTGCACAAAATCCTGCTCCTCTCACAAGTTAACTCTCCTTTAGGATTGCCTCCTTGCCTCTGCCCTGTTGTGGGCGATGTTTGTATCTCCCAGCTGAGATCTTCTAGACCACCAGTCTCTACTGGGGCCCTGTTACTACTGCCCCTCTCTGCTCAGCTCCACTGGAGGGGAGGAGGAGGATGTGTGATGAAGGAGAGGGATGGTCAGAGATGTGTTCAGGGAACTCGGGTATCACACTCTCGTGTCAGATTATTGCTGCTGTGACTGAGGTTCCTGTGCAGTAATTGGACAGTTGAGCCAGTGGACATTGATTGGATCTGGGTTCTGGATCTTCTTGAGATGAAGGTTTTGTCACAGGGATTCCTCATGGCTGGTGCTTTGCTGCTGTAGATCCCTGAGCATTAGATGCAGCCCTAGTACCAATAGAATTTTGACTTCTAAAGGAGCAGCTGCAAGCTATAGGGAAGTCTCCATCTCTTAGCTCCAGGAGTAGAGAGTTCCTCATGTCTCTTCTTCCCTGTACTTTGTTTCAGAAGCATTTGCTGTAGTAAATGTGTGTGATGGCATTTAAGATACTGAAGCAGGTTAAAACAGATGGGTAAGAGGAAGTAGACGGTTGGGATTAGCTTCCTTTTCTCTTTCTGTTGATGGAGTGGTCGTAGATGCCAGACTCTGCCTGCTGGAGTCTCTCATAATCCCAGGATTTTTTGGGAAGGATACTGAAGTTGGAGAGACCACTGAAGAAGACACTCTCCAGCCAGCCAAAGAACTGTGGCTGATGCTGTCCATGAAGGAAAAGGCGACTTCTATCGTGGGAGAATGTGGTGCTTTCTGAGATCTGCACTGGGTTCACATGGGGCTTGTCTTCAGCAGGAAGGGCGGCATTGCCCCAGCCCTAAATGTTCTTCTTCCCAGGCCAAGGAAGGCCTGGCCAACCATTTGCTGTTCTCCCTGTGACAGCTGCATCCTGGTGCTCCTGTGTTTTTGCATGTGTAACTTCCCCAGGACGTCCCTGCTGCCTTCTTTCGGACTGAGAAAACTGCTTCAGTGAAAATATCCCAGTGACTTTTCAGAGCGATGGGCATTGGAAGGATAAGTGGAAAAAAGGCAGGGCTAACAAGGACATGCTCCTCACGTGACTGTGGGTGCTTTTTTCATTCTCGCCTGCTGAACCTTGAGTCACTGCTGCTGTTCTGCTACGCTGGGAGAGCAGTGACTGCAGCTCTCGCTTTTTTCCTAAACACGTTTAGTTCTGGTTTCTCTTCCCACCAGTATGTACTGTTCCTTGAGGAGAGTTCACTCCAGTAAAGCCCTGGGCTTGTGGCAGGTGTGCCTGGAGGCATGGCCTTTGTGGAAGGCTCCCAGCTTCGCCTTGTCCTCTGCCCCGTCCTCTTTTCCTTTGTTCCAGATCATCCTGTTCTTTGCCCAGGCTGTCTTTATGACTGACACACCATAAACTGTTAACTAACTGATCGCTTGAAAATTTATAGGAGGACGAAATGGCTCCTGGCTTTCATTCTTTGTTAAATGATCACCCAGTATCACCTTTAGCTGGCAGAAACCTTAGAGGAGGCAAGCAAATGAAGTAACCTTGGTATCCCCCACTTTTTAACTGCTTACAATTATACAGGCAACTTTTTCCCCTACCTTGTTTGTCACTGTGAAACTATGGGTAGTTTTATCCTGTAGTAATGCTGGTTTTGGCAAGTGTGGGTTGATTTCAGTAGAAGTAAATCAGAAATGGTTTTCTGCTTCTATTTTTGGGGCTTTTGAAAGCAAGGTAGAATTTTATTTAAACCTCTGAATACCTGTTCATTCTCTTTTCAGTGTTGCTAGGAAGTCAATGAGGATAAAATAAAAGTAAAGTCGCTTAGAAAAAGATCTCTGGGGAGAGGAAGAGATATCAGAAAGCAAAGCTGAGGATAATTAGCAGCATATGAGAACCAGAGTTGGCCATTAGAGCAAAGCCATCATTGCCCAGCGACTGCTGGGGTGACATTGCCTGGAGGCAGTGCGGGCCCTCCATGGGGACAGAGCTCTCTGTGAACGTGCCCTGGTGACGGGGCACAGCCAAACCCTCGGGGAAGCTGCTGTCCCCCTGTCCCCCCTTCCTGAGTGTCACTGCTCCATCCGTCACGTCACCGTCCTGGGCTGTGTGGGACAGACGGGCGTCACTTGGGGCCAGGCTCTGCGTGTCACCACAGAGCTTCTGGAGCTTTTCTCACATGGGGGAGTGCCCTCGGCCTCCTGGAGCACAGACCTCAGCAAAATGCTGCTTTATCTCCTGTCTTCTAAGGGAAACAGTGACAGCTACGTCCCTTGAAACTTGCAGTCGGTGCCACGGTCTTTCCTTAGGAAAGCAAGATTTCTTTTGAACACTCTAGGCCTGATTTTGGCACATGTGCTCAGGATGGATGTGATTGCCATACCAATGGAAAAAGTCAGCCACCTCCCATGAGCCCTCCAGGCAAGTGCACGTGGATGCTTCCGTCCCCAAAATTCTGGCAGAGCAGTAACCACAGGCTCTCAGCAGGGATGCAGCTCAAGAACAGCCCAGTCCCAGCCTTCTCCCTGGCAAAGATCACTTTGGACATTTGTAAACATTAAATGCCAGCCACCTGTTGCAGATGCTCCCAAATTCACACACCTGAATATTTGAGAATTTCAAACTAGAAATGAGTTGACACTCGATTTTAATATTATCAGTATCTGGTCCAGAGATCTCAGGGGGAGGAAGCTCTTGGTCATATGTAGTGATTACTTCTATAAGACTTTTGATAAGCCTGGTCCCCAGCTGAGGAGGGTCAGCTTAGTAGATATGATTTCAGTTTCAAAGGTTAAACAAAACATACATTTTATAACCCTGCGTAATGTTTTTAAAAGAAATTAAATATCAAATGAATGTATGTGGGAAAGGACTGCTTATGTAACATTAATTACTTCAGCTAAGAGATGCCACAAAGTTCTTAGCCCTTAGTATTTAATAAACAGAACTTGTTTTCTACCACTTTGTCTGTTATGACTGATATAGTCCTACTTCCAAAGTTGGGACTTATTTTGATTTTTGTTGTTTTTCAGCACATCTGTGTGGTGAGTGGACATGTATCTGCTGTCTGTTATAGTCCAAAGAAATAATAATTACTTCATGCTTGGCAATTCTAACACCTGAGAGATCTTTTTTTCCTTTCAAATAAGTCTACTACGTGCATATTGTATTGTACTTTAGAGCAAAGGCCCCAGACAAATTTGTCACGGAAATGTGCTACAGTAACTGTCCTGTGTGTTTGATGCAGGGAAGGCTGCTGGGGTCACTGGTGTGCACGGAACAAAGCAAGATGATGGACCCAAGGTCAATGATCCCAGGCTCCTCCCAGATGAGTTTCTTCAGAGGACAGCCAAGGTAAATCCATGGAGAGTGACAAGCAAGCACGTGTGTGCTCCCAAAGGCTGAAGGAGACCAGCCCTGGCCTCCCTGTAGCCTCTGTCTATTGATCTTTGAGTCTCATTCTCCATTTCAGAGAGAGTAATTGTCCCATCTGATAAAAATCAAGGGACTTGTTATTTTTACCAATTATCCTAGGTTAAATTCCCTTTGTTTGTCATGCAAAATTACTTAGCAAGATTCAGGGAAAAGATTGGATACTAATATGAGTGTCAGGATATCCAAAGTTGTCAGAATTAATTCTTACAGACTTTGGAAAGGCTGCTAGTACTGTTGATTCAAGATTTGAGTCAATCTCTGGATGTTAAGAGACCAGAATAGAGCTGCTGGGTCAGACTGGGTCAGGTCTCTTCCACGTCTTGTGCTTTCCCTTGCAGCCTCTGATTCTGGTCCTCTTGTTGGCTGGGCTGCTCTGGTCTCATCCAGTGTGGCAATTCCAGCTCTCAGAATTGTGCAGAGGTGCAGCTCCTGAAACCTTCTGGAAGAACTCTTCTGTATAAGCTTAGGAAATCGGCTATAATGTTTCTGTTATCCAGTGATTTATTATGGTCTACAGAAATATAGCCTGGACGAACACCTCTCTGGAACAATTATTTAGTGATATTGTAATTTATTATTCTTTTCAAAGCCATCTTGTATAAAGGTAAAATAACCCCTAACTTCAGAAAGCACAGAGAGAAGGAGAGAACTGCCAAATTCCCAACAGCACATCCTTTCCTGTGGTTAGCATTGGATCTGCCAGCGGCACCGTTTTTGGACTGGCCTGTTCTGTGCTGACTGTTGAAATCACAGGCCGAGAATACAAATGAAAGATTTTACAGGAGTTGCTTGTATTTTGTGGCTAATTCCCTGCATTTGGAAGCATCTGCTTCTTGTCTGGTTTTGTTCTGTAATCAAGAAAATTGCTGTAGAGAGCTAGCACTTGGAAAGCACTTAGCTCTTCTATAGCCATGAGCAAGATGGCAAGGAAAATACATTGTAAATAGGTACTCAGTTAAAAAATATACACACACAGGGAAAACAAGATAGAGACCTCACGACTTTTTCCACGTACTCTGCTGAGCCTTTGTGTGTCTTTGTTCTGCTAAATAAAGTAAGTTTCTCTGCAGGTATTAAGTGTAGAAACGGTTGCCTCTCCCAGGTGGTCTATATTTTGGAAAAGAAGCATTCTCGAGCAGCTACAGGTTTCATCAAACTTCTGGCTGACAGGAACAGTGAACTCTTCAAGAGGTGTGCCATGTTCTCACCTGTGGACCACAGAGTTCCCCGGGTCTATGTTCCCTTGGCTGATTGCCCTCCAGACTTCATGACCAAGCCTGAGGCCTATTCACAGATGCTCTTCATCTGTCGCATCGTGGACTGGAAAGAAGACAGCAACTTTGCATCGGGGTATGTGGCTGCCATCAGAAGTAGAGATGACTGGTATTTCTAGTTGGAATTCTCGTTTTCACTTTATGTGTTGCCAGCAGCAGAGACAGAAATCTGTTAACAAGCTGCTTGTCTTGTATCCGTCTGGTGGCTGAATTATGTTGGGACAAAGGACAGCTCATTGTTAGTTAATCTCATAAATGTTAATTTCTTTGAGTGCTTGCTTCAGTGCTGGTGCATCACAGCATTGATGAGTGCATGGTCTAGGGGGAACACATGTGCTCATCCTGACCAGCACAAGCACCGTGGGGTGCTGGCAGCCTTCCTGTCTTTCCTCCCTTTGCAGAAGAGTAGTACACAGTGTGCAGACATTTCCCCTCTGCCAGGGGAAGATCAGTGGGGGTGAGGCTCATCTTCAGTTCCTATGCTGGTAAGAATTAGAAAGAAATCACAGATTTTTGTGGTTTTTAAGTTGCATTGGTTCAAGGAGGAATAGTAGAAATCAAGAGAAGATTCATTCCCTCCTGAAGTATGTGAGAAGGGTGTTGCACTCTGTGTGTTTCATTAGGCACTGTAAAGTCATCACTGTCCAGAGTTCAAGTTGCTGGCAGTGCTGTGAAGAAGGAAATTTTAAGCCAGCGCTACACAAGTGGCCTATGCTGGACTGGTTCCAGATTGCAAGTTCATTTTGCCTCTCCATGAAGAAGACAGTGGTTTTCAGCATTTTCACTTTTTTCTCTGTAACTGCTGTAGGGTGCCAAACTCCCATCTGGAGTGGCCACGCTGTTTCTATTGAATGGGTCACAATAAGAAATGGAGAATGTTGGTCGATCTATTCAGTTACCTTGGGAATACTTAGTAGTCCTGGTTTAGTTGGTAATCCAGAGTGGGTAACTCTGTGGTCAAATTTTACAGGTGCATCTGGATGCAATCTACAGCATGTGCGGTAGTGGGAGTTATTAATGAAGTCCAGCTTTTCTCTTCCCCTTGCGAAGCAGCTCTGGTGGGGAAGCACAGCCAATGTACAGTAGCAGCCCTACAAGTTTGGGAGTCCTCAGCTCAAACTGCTGGTAAAGCTTAAAACTTAGAGAAAACTTTTTGAAGAGTAAGTGTGTGGGCACAGATCTATCAATCCTAGAACTAAAAGTAAACTAAGCTGAAGTCTCGCAGGGTTTATCAGTTGTAGCTGTTTTGTGTGCCCAGTAATAGCAAGTTTAACATGTGCTCTTTGAGACACACGTGAGCCATGAAGTCACTCAATGGTTCCTAGATAAACTGCAGTGCATGAACTGCAGTGGCCTCCCTTTGAGCCCCACTTAACCAGGCTCTGGCTGTGCTGTGAACTTCACTGAGAAGAAGTTTTTTTTTTTACTGGCAGAGATTTGCTTTGTCTTCTTTGACTCCAACTGAGAAAAGACTGGAGGGTGATTGTAATGCTTGGTTTCTTGTCATGAGCAACTCCCCCTTTCAGCAGAAACAGGGGAAATTAGGAGGATGGGCTAATAACTTTTTTATTGGCTAATGTGTGCGCCTTTTGCCTGTACTTCTGACAATATTGGATATTCTCATCTGTCTGGTTTGATCGTTTCCAAGATGCAGAGGGTGTTGTCAGGAAAGAGAATGTCCATGATTGTGTTCATACCATACTCGTTTCCTCTGGGAGTTGGTTGCACTTCAGTAAGTGCCTTGTGGAGATGGGAGCATAAAACTTTGGTGACCCTTTTTGTTTTTAGCCATCAATAATGCTTGTTTAAACACTGAAAGATAAGGAAACCTCTTGATGGTCCCAAAAGATTCTGTTTGCTTTTTGGGCTCATTTATAAGCTCGTTTAAAAGTTATGTTGCCTTGTTTATAACGAGCTGTGTTACTGGCCACGGCCCCCCTGAAGGAGAGAAGAGCAGGTGATCTGCAGCTTTTTACCTGCTTTGTTTTGTGATCTTTTTTGTGCACCCCTTAGTTCTGCCCACCAAGTTCTCGATACACCTTTGGCACCACCGAAACCACCACGGTTTTGAAGGTGTCTGGACAAAGAGCCCCTTGGTCATTGCCCTGCACTGTCTGCTGGAAGTGTGACAAGGGAAACTCCCTCCAAAGTTGGCAGTCATGTCCCCTGGATGCCTTGGGTGTTTCTAGATACTCTCCGTCCTGCAGCTGAACTCTCCCAGACTGGTCAGGCACCTTCCTAAGCTTTCCTTTTCCCATGGGAAGTTCACGCCAGGTTTCCAAGCACAGTTAATGACACAGATTGGTCTTCAGAGCGTCCATGTGTGGGTGGAGAGGTGAAATGCCCCTGCCTAGAGCTGGGTGGTGACGTTGGCCACCCAGGGTGGTTCACCTGCACAGGGGCAGCCTGAGAGTCCCCGGAGGTCCCCTTGGGGAGGGGGGTGCGTTTCTGTGTCATGATTGCCACCTGGTGGTCACCAGCGTGACACTGTCCCCTCCAAAGGCCACCCTGTCACCCCGACCATGCTGGGAAGGAGCGGGGAGGAACTCATGGCTCCGGGTTATGCTGGCCATGCCCTGAGCTGAGCTGCCGTGCTTCCCTCCTGCATGTGAAGTGACCTTGCCTTGGCAGTGGAATGCTGTTAACTGTACCTGTTTCAGGTAGACAGGTAAAGCAAATTAGCTCCAGACTGTTCTCCTTTTCCAGATAAATACTAGAAGTGCTGCCACATACTGTTATTTTCTGGGGACCTTTCTCAATGCTGGGGTCCAGGGTTGTTTGGAGTATTAGTCCAGACGTCGCTGCACTTTTACAGATAGTTAAGGTGAAATTTTTTTGTCCCCACTTGTGATGATAGATGAGACTATTAAAAAAACCCAACAACTAATAGAAAAGTGTGGAATCCCTGACTCCCTTTATGTCCATGGGGTTTGTGCCCATTCTAGCTTAGGGTCTTAGATACTGGTCTGTCAAGGTGACATGATTTGTTCCAACTTTTGCTATAAAATGAAATGTCACAGTGTGTTATTTCACTTGCTGCTCTTTCCAAAGCCATTTGAGTGGCTCGAGTTCTTTTAATCTCTGGCTTTTTTTTTTTCTTCTGTTAAATTCAAAAGTGTATTTTGTGTGAAGGGAAATAACCAGATACCTTGGGTAGCAGTTCACTGTAAGGCTCAAGGGAAGGTCCAGTCCTTCTCAATGGAAGTTATTCACTCCAATTTGGCAGCCTACCTGGCTTTTCAAAGGAAATAAGCCTTAAGTAATCTTGCTTTGTCTTTTTGGAGAGTTCTTATCATGTAACCTTTGAACACACCTGACCAGTTTCAGCTTAGTGGAGTGGAGAGAACTCCAATGTTCCTAGAGATAGGTGGCTGAATAGCTGTGGTGTCACCATGAGAGGGAGGATGGCAGCTTGAGGGTGGCTCTGCCCCAGGTGCACACTCATGGCAGGTTAGACTGTAGTGAGAGGGCACCTGTGAGCAGTTCAGTGATCTTGCAGCTGTGGCCGATTTGGAGAAACCCATTCTGCCCCAGCCATGGCAGAGTCCTGCCAGTGCACACTACCACCATGTCTGACATCAATCCAAGGGTATTCAAGGAATTCAAGGTAATGCTCCCCCATCAGCGTCACAGCAAGGAAATATTTACGTCTGTAACCATTGTAACTTCTTTTTTACCTTTTGACATTTAAGAAAAACAAAAGAGATTCACGCAAGCCCAGGGTGTCACAGACACCGTGACTCCCTGGGAGTGAACGTCTGAGTGCTGCTGGGCCCGGTGCCCCTGGTTGTTTATAAGCCTCTCTTGAACTATTCTTGCTACCCTTGGTGGCCGTGGAGCCCCAGGAATGATTCTGCAGCCTGGCTGTTACTCCGGGGCCGTTGGTGATCCTATATGCATTACCTTTGATCACATGCTGTCCTGTCAGATTTTGCTCTGATGCAAGTCATCAATGCCTGCGTGACTGTAACATGGCCCCAATTAAAGTCAGTTATACACTTTTTATTTCAAGGTACTTGGGAAATGTTCCCTGGAACACTGTAAATCAAATGTTAATTACTATTAAAAAAATATTAGTCCTATATCAAACCTCTGGGTAAACCCCTTATGGTTCGTAATCTAATTTCAGTAAACGGATCAAGAGGAACATGGGTTTCAGGACTGAGCTGGAAAGCACTCTGGCATTCAGAGGTGCTTGCCATGGCTTGGCCTGCAGATGTCCAGCCGCCCTCCCTGTGCACTTGCCAGATGTGCCCTGCCAAGACAAGGGGCACCTAAGACTCAAGTTCTTGACGTTTCTGTGGGGTTGGCCTGAGTTGTGAGTGCGTCCTCTCCTTTCCTGGTTTGTGTTTCCCATCCTCGGATGTGCTTCTGGGCCCGGGGACCCACAGACTCGTCCTTGCTCAGTCCCAGCTCCGCACCAGACGTTGAAAATGAAGTGGTGATTTCTCTGTTTTATTGTTACTGCTGAGAGAGAGGGAGATAAAACTGATGCCTCATTTATTTACATTAAAATAAGGATTAGACTGGGACCCAGCTGCAGGAACAGAGAACTCAGCCACGATGCCAAATGCGCACATATTTCTGCCATACAGTTTGTACATAAAATTGAAACAATAAAGGGAAATATCTTTTATCCTTGTTTTCATTTTTATTTTAAAGCTAGACGATGTGAACTCTACAATTTACCACACCGTGAAGCGAGCAATCCTTTCCAGCATATTACACAATGTGACAGGTTTATTACACAGCCCTTCCCGTTGTGAAGAAAGAGCTTTGCTCCCATAAAGAAGATGGGCTCGCTTGTGCTGAGAGTTTGGGGTTTGTTCTGTGGGTTTATGGCACATTTGAAGCCTTGAGACCGTCTCGCTTGTCCAAATAACAAGTGCACTGTTTTGGCCCCAGTTTAGGAATGTAATTAGTGTCTGTTCTCACTCATTGGAATTAAAGCAGAAGGATCAATATAATGATTGTGTATTTTATGCAGTGGAAAAACACTTATTAGAGTGGCTGGTTTTGTGCTGTGTTATTACCCCTCTCTTTTGTGTCATATTTTGATGGATTTGCCTTAATTTCAGTTGTAATCTTCTTGGGTCAGGAGCATTACCTCTGTTGACTAATGTGCATTGGCCTAATGGCAGTATATTAAAAAATAAAAAGTCATTTAACTCTGTGTACTGTAGAGCAATCTAAAGGTGAGAAAGGGGACAGGGGAGCCACCATGTGACATGGCTTCTCATGGGATATTTGTAATCAGCTGGAGGGGAAACAAATGCCTTGCTCCTTTGGAGTCCTGGTTTGCAGTGTCCAGAGCTGAGCCTTGTTTGACAGCAGAGCTGTTGGACAGATCCATGCTGGGGTTTGCACTGGAGCAGATGGGAACTTTCTCCAAGCATAGTAGAGCAGCAGCCTCATCCACACATGTGCAGAGTACATCATCAAGCACTGTTAGCATGGGGGGGACAATTTTCCCTGACTGTGACTTGATTCGAGATTGTTGGCTCTTCTCCAGTTAGCTCTGGGTTCAGAGCCTTCTGCTGAGCCATGAGAGAATGAACAAATGACTGAGGTCCTGGAAGGAGCATGGAAAATGGTTGGAAAGATGATCTGTGGGTACGTCTGTGTGACTCCTGTAAGGGAGAAGAGTGTGGGTTCTTCACACCTCTGTCTTCACGGGGCATTGATTGGTTTGCCCAGGCAGAGATGTGTATCCTTTGGGATGGAGAGCAGTGTACTGAGCTCCCTGTGGAGCTGTCTGGTATTTGGTGTGAATCTATTCTTCATTTTTGGTAGTAGAGGTGAGTCACCTTGTTCAGTGGTGAGGGTCTCAAGGCAACCATGTGTAACACTAGAGCTGCCTGTGCTTTCCTTATCCCTGTTGGATGCATTTTTCTCTAAAATTGGAAACTTTCTTACCTTTGCAAAAACCTAATAATTTAAAGCATCTACTTCAAACGACATACACAAAACCAGCCCATGTTAGTGCCCGGTGAGTGTTTTGCATGTCCAGCAGATGCAAGTCATGGTATGGTCTGAATTCCTGCTAAATCCTCTGCCAAAACTCAGGGAGAAGTGAATGAGTGAAAGAGTGTATTTGAGGGCTCAGCAGCTTCTCTGTGGGGACAGTAACATCATGACAGTAGTAATTACACACTTTTAAAAAGCATCTCTTTCTTTCTGCAGGCAGTTGTGCAAAAGTCTTGGACAGGCGGGAGAGATCGAGCCGGAATCAGAAGGAATCCTGACAGAGTATGGTGTGGATTTCTCTGACTTTTCCCCTGAAGTCCTGGAATGCCTTCCCCAGAACCTGCCCTGGGTTGTCTCACCAGGAGAGCTGGCCAAAAGAAGAGATTTAAGGTAACAACAAAAAGCATGATCTGACACTCCTTGGGTTGGTGCAGGGTTGTGCTGTTTTGTTTTGCTTTCATCACATTTTGTAAAGGCACTTGATTATATTTACCATACCTTATCTGTGCTAGAAAGCATAGAAAGAAACTACTTTTGAAAGTACTTAACAAACCTGGAAGGTCAGTTACTTGGAGAAGTATTTTGTGAGGCAGAGAGGCTTTTTCTCAAAAGAACTACTGAAAATTGAAACTTTGATGTTCGACACCTAATCTGGAAGCTTTATGTTTTTGTCTGGAATGTATTATACATTTTTAGTGGTAGTTTTATAGCAGAGATATTGTGAAAGCTTTGGCAGATCAGTGATCTGGGACCTTGTTACTCTGAGACTTAAGACTGTTCTCCCATTAGCCATCCCTGCAATGTGGTGATGCTCCCAGCCAGTGTTTGGGAGCTCCACAGCCTCTGAGTGGCAGACTTTGACATGGCTGGACTACCCAAAACTAATGGATTTGCTACACTTCTAGCAAAGAGACATCCTTACTAGAAAAAGATTTAAAGACCAAAAACAAAAAAAAAAATTGTTTAGAACCTCACTTTGCAGTAAAGGATGATGCAGGCAAGCAGTAAATGCTTTATTATGGCATGGTGTGTTCCACTTCCAGCCTTGCTTATGCTGGAGCATCCCGACTCAGTTGGCAGATTCGTTGCTCTCTTGTGTGATGCTGAGGTGAAGCAGCCCTGGAGGCTGATTCCTCTGGACACTGCACTGGTACAAGCACCTGTGTGTATATGCAGCAAGGCTCCTCTTCCTCTTCATTTATCCGTGTTACTGGCATGGGCATTAGCAATTTGAGCAGATAAGGTGATAAACTGCAGCCATTTTTATTTCAAGGCTGAAAATGTATTTGTAATTCTGCTCTGGAGTCTACAGCCTCCTTACTGTTTCAGCTTTCTGGATTTCCACTGCCATACAGTGGAATAATTCAGCAGAGAGTTATACTCCTGATTGACTAATGCTGACACTCAGATCCAGACTGCAGGCTTCAGGTAGCATAAGAAAAAAACCAAAACAGTAGGTATTGAAGGTTGCTGCTCAGATGTCTTGAAAGTGCTTATTTTTATATTCTTGACTACAGTTCAGTAGCCTTCTCTGTTTCTTCTGACTGAGTTCTTTTAAGCAAATAAAGAGCTTGACTTGTCTCCAGTCAGACAGTCAGTTTTGGAAACAAATTCCAAGTGCATTTCTTGTTTTCCTTGCTGAATTATTACACTGGGACTTATCAAGGTGATAACCGTTTTGTGGTTAAGCCATTTAAATCCCTCTCTGCCCCTTCCTGACCACAGTGCACACTACAAAGTAGATTTCCTTTTGATCCTCTCAAATATAAACATTTAACAGTCAAAATTTTTAAGACAATTATTTGAGCTTAATTTGCTAATCCTTTTAATGTCAACTGCCACACTGCTGACCAACCAGTCTGTGCTCTAAACACATACAGAGGTAACATGAGACTTCTAGTTATGGAAAATAAAATACAGGTGAGTCTTCCTTGTCGTTTTCTCACAGAAGGGGGTTTGTCTACCCAGAAAAAAAGAGGAATTCTGTTAGCAAATGCAATGTGAATTGTAGGGAGGCGGTGTCAGGTAGTTGGAGACCTGGCTGGCATCTCTGATGGGGGAGACAAGAAGACCTGGAGACTGTTTTTGACAAGTCTCAAGGTAGCTTGGCCTTAACTTGTTATTAGATATCAGCTTTCATTTTGTCAGCAACAAGTGTGCTGTGGTCTGCACTGTCCTACAAAGGGCCAGTACACACGGCCCAGGATGGCATCCAGAGGAACACTCCTGAACTTGGGTGCACATCTGAGTTATTCCTTGTTTTCCAGGGAATCTCACACACCTGCCTCTGTAAGTGCTCATCTTTGCTGTACTTTGTGCATGGTGATCTGTCAGGCTTCCCAGATTACTGTACAGTAGTCTGGGAGTATGATGTAAATAATTACAGTGAAATAAAACCTCATCTTTTCTCCTAAAACAGCTGCGTTAACACTTGTAAGTAGCTCATCCTAATTCAGTTTACACATTGCTTGCTTGAGTAGCATAAACACATGTTAGAGTTTAGTTTAAAGTATTTTCACCTCTAGTAAATCCACTGCAGTTCTGTAGCACGGGGCTGTAAATTTTCTAGTGTCGTGTATAAGAGTTGTGGGATTTGGAACTGAGACACGAAAAATGTCTTGTATTTTTGTGTGCTTCCTCTTCCTGAGATAACTTTTCCTTCTTTCCTTTCATCTTGGGAAATGACCCTTTCCTCCTCAAAAGGCACTTTGTGTGTTGTGCTGGCCAGTGTCTGAGGTGTGGTCTGGGAGTCGTGGCAGAGGGGGGCTCTGCACCAGAGGTGTTTGTGAGTGTGGTTATGGATGAAAGTGAGACAATGTGTTTCACCAAACTGCTGAGGCTGGGCAAGTGGGAGAGACATTTTATCTATGCCATCTTGTAAATATGTTCCTTGATCTTCCTGCAAGTCTTTCAGTTTTACAGGAAGCCTGTTCTTGCCATGCACATTCTGTTTGGATAGCAACTGTGATCTCACCTACACAGCCTGTGTAGTATCGCTTCCAAGAGATCTTTTTTTTTCCCCCTAATTTCTCCAGTAATAGCTCACAAAGAAAGGTTTACATAATATTTCAATATTACTTAAGGCAGAAAAGATCCAAACCTTGTGGATGGCTTTGAAATTATTTAGCTGGCTTAACACTCTGCTCTGCCTCTTTTGCACAGTTTTGCCATGGACATCTGTTTCTCACCTGCATGGGTTTATTTGTAAAATTAGACAAGTATTTCACAGGCATTCCCAGATTACTTGTTTCTAAAGAGCACCCAGAACTTCTAATGAAAAGCATTAGGCAAGTATTAGGTGTTGGCATTGCATCTTGCAGTTGCATTTTGCAGAGAGCATGAAGGTTCATGAAGTATCAGAATATGTGGTTGAGGAAACTTCTCTTCCAGAGACTTTAAATATGATAATACAGATAGGACTGAAGAGCCCATTTTATTATTCAGATTGATTGAAATTGGTATTTGTTTCATTAGAAGTTTGAGAAGTGTTTGGTTTCTGCTTTTAGGGAAACATTGGAGGATTAATGTCATAGAGACAAATGTTGATGGGTGCAAGGTTTCAACCACTTTTCAGTCTTTTCCAGTGTTACAACATGTAATTTTCATTTCCGTGTTTGCTTTGGGACAAAATGTAGCCCCTGAAGAAAAGAGGGGTGAGGGCAAAGAAGGAAATACAAATTTCAGAGGTGGGTGCAGGAGCTGGGGGCAGAGGGAGGAGGAGGCCATTTGAAGAGGTCTAGCCAGGAATCTAAGAAACCCAAAAGCTATTTCTAAGACTCATTCCAAATGTTTCTAATTTCATTCATATCTTTTTGTTTCCTTTACTGCTTAACTGGGACAAGAAAGTAAAGCCAGGAAAGTCCAATCATAGTGGGAAACAAAAACCTAAATATTGGAGAGAGAAAAAAGGATCTTTGCAAGGCAATTCTGCCTTTTGCTTGTCTCCCATTGTTGGTGTTACTGTGGAAAATGTATAACATCACTTTTTTGGAAAGTGTTAGAACCTGTTCAAGTAGAGATGGTTTATATAGTCTAACATGGAAGATCTAGAGGATATCTATTTCTTTACCATTTGCCTAATAATAAGTGAGCCTGTTGACCTCCGCTGGACTATTACAAATGTGAAACTTGGCACTCAAAATTGCTTGCTCTAAATTTTCCAGTTGCTTTCTCTTTTTCCATTTGATGTCATCCTGCCAACTAGTGATTTTATTATTATAAACAGGACATTGTATT
Source organism: Regulus satrapa (assembly GCA_013396955.1). Taxonomy (NCBI): domain Eukaryota; kingdom Metazoa; phylum Chordata; class Aves; order Passeriformes; family Regulidae; genus Regulus; species Regulus satrapa. The sequence goes on along the minus strand of VWZN01005863.1, from coordinate 414,515 downwards.
CACTTTTAAGAAGAAATATGAAGCTGGAGGTAAAATTACAAACTGCAGTTTCTCAGCTGGCAAAATACAAAACAATGAGCTAAAAATACTGAGCAGAGAAAGGGTGTTGTGGTAGGGAACTCTGAAATATCTGCAAGATGGATGTGTTCTGAGGAGCAGAAGCTGACTGACTTCAGCTGAGCAGAGCTAAACTCTGAAGAATCATCAGATTGTTCAGTTTGGAAGGCAGCTCTAGAGATCATCTGCTCCAACACCATTGTTCAAAGCAGGGTTAGCTGGAGCAAGCTGCTCAGGGCTGTGCCCATTTGGGGTTTGGATAGCTCCAAAGATGAAGATTCCACAACCCCTCTGAGGAACATGTTCTGGGGTTCAGAAAAACGTGTGGTTTTTCCTTCAAATAGATTCTCCTGTGTTTTGTGCCCATTATTTCTTGTCATGTTGGATACCACTGGAAATTGTCTTGCTCCATTCTTTACTCCCTAAATCAGGTGTATTTTCACATTGAAAAGATCTTCCTGCCTGAGCCTTCTCCTCTCAAAGCTGAACACTCCCAGCTCTCTCAGCCTCTCCTTGTAGGTTGGATGCTCCGATTCTTTAATCCCCATCAGGGCGCTTCAGCAAACCTACAGCACTCCGTTGATATCTCCTGGTACTGAGGAGCCCAGAACTGAACACACCACTCCTCTGGTGCCAAGCAGGAGGGAAGGATTGAAGGAATGCATCCTTTGACCTCCTGGCAACACTCCTCCTAGTGCAGCCCAGGAGGCTCTTGGCCGCCGATGCTACAGTGACATATTATTGGTTCGTGTTTAACTTGTCCATCAGAACATCCTTTTCTGCCAAGCTGTTTTCCAGCTGGTTCTTCCCCAGTCTGTACTGGTGCACGGGGTTATTCGTCCCTGTGTGCAGGACTCTGTTTTTCCCTTTGAGCTTCATGAGGTTCCAATCAGACTGTCTCTCTGCCAAGGTCCCTCTGAATGGCCTGTTCCTCCCGCAGGGCTAAAAGGGCAGCAGACAGGGTCAGCCAGGATCCCCTGCATTGGCAGGGGACAATTAATGCTCACTTGCTTCCCTTGCAGGGCAGAGTTCCTGAGCTTTGCTCTTGCAGGCAAATGAATGCAATGAAGCTTTCAGTTAAAATTTGCATCTTGTTATTTCAGCGCAGGACCTCAGTTGCAACTGATCCAAGTTTTTGGAGGCCAACTTTGTAATTTTGGCTGCCTCTTCAGAAATGTGGCATCCTTCCTTTGGCTGATAAGAGAAGAGCAGAGGTGCTCTGCTGTGTCCCTCTGCCCACTGGGGAGGGAAACTCTGCAGCACTGTTGGTACCTGCCCTGCAGCTCTACTTCCCATTTATTTCTTTCACGAGGAGCATTACAGCTGGTAACAGGGATTAGCACTGTGTACAGTAAGGGTTTGACAGCATGGTCTTTGCTGTAGATGCCCGAGGAGATTATTGGCTGATAAAATTAGAGGTGATGGTAAAAATGGCAGCCTTGAGCTGTGCAAAGGGTGTTGGAGCAAAGCAGTCAGCCTCTGAAACAGATGTCTTTCCAAGGCAGGTGGACAACTTTAGTTAGGAATGAGCACAGTGCAGATAAAACATCGTTAAACAACTTGTTTCCTGGAGATTTTCCACTACAAAAAGCTAGTGTTAAGTAGAGCAAGTCTTACTCAGCTATAATAGGATATGTAAAAATGCTCTGGTTTCTGATGAAGGCTGAGAAATGACTTGTTTAGCAAATGTATAAGCAACATTGCTGCAGAACTGGCTGTTATCTTAGAGTGGAGTGGAGACAGGAGAAGGGCCAGATTATGATCTCTGCTCTCTCCCTGAGCTGTTCTGTAACTGATTAAATGTTCTCCGTAGAGAGATACATCAGATTAGCTACATAGGTGACATACAAAGGATTACTCAGTGGTGTCTAAGCATATCAGATCCAGTTCCTCTATAACAGGGTTGATTCCAGAACCTGGTGATGGTGACTGTACCTGCTCTGGCTGCTTCTGCTCTCCAGGCACTCTGGGTGACTGTACCATTCTTGGACTGATGAGGAGGGCTTATGTTAGCTTCTTTCTCTGCCATTAGCTGGGTAAGTAAAACTCTTGAGTTAATATGCTCAAGGTATTGCTGCCAGTGATGTGATTCATCTCCTTGCTTCTGGTTGGCTTCTCTTGGTCCTCCTCTCTGTTTTCATAACATTTTCTACTACAGTATAGCTACAGCAATTACAGTGACTCTGTTTTGAATAAAATCATGGATGGTCTGTGCTCTCAGATGCTGTTACCAGTGCCTGGTGTGCCTGCCATGTCCTCTCGTGTTTATATACGTGAAGTGGTGCAGTTCAGGTGTGCCAAATACTGCCTCTTGATATCTCAGTGCTTTGCTGGTGCCCTGCTCTCACTGCAGGTCAGATAGCACAGGGTGGGCAAGAGATGAAGCGTCAACCCAGGTTTCTGTCTCTGGTGCTGTAGCTGAAGAAATCCAGAACTACTCCAGTCATTGAGATGGTGTATTCCTGCTGTGGTATTTCAGAGCTGATCACTAGGACAGGCTGGTCATTACAAGGAAAAATATTTTCCTTGCGGTTCCACTCTGATGGAGTAATCTGAAGCACGCTTTAACCTGTTCATTTGTGTCACTTTTTGCGTGGTTGGATCTTTGTTACCAGGTTATTCTTAGATCAGTCCATAAAAAAACCAAACAACCCATAAATCATAATATAGATGACCCAAATGCAAGTGTATGAGGCAGAGCTGTCCTGGAGATATCACAGCGTGGATTAGAAGTGGGACAGTCTGGAAAAGACTAGCAAAAATATTCTGGGAGATAAGGGATTGACTTACAAGGAAGGATTAACTGTTCAACGTGTGTCTGCCAACACTGAAACTAGAAGTTTGTGGAAGATATAGTAGTTGATAGTTAGAAATACGTGGACCAAAATGAAAAAACGAGAATCATTTACGATGGTGGGAGGATAGAAAGGGGTGTTATAAGGACAAGTAAGCTAAAACAAAGAGGAAGCCTTTTCTGTCCAACACAAAATAGACCATAGTGTAGACTGCTAAAGAAAGGGCTGGAAACTCCATCACTAAAGATGCTTGATACCATACAGGAGAAAGTCCTTGCAAATGTATTGTCATGAGCAGCCTGGCCCTGGCCAATGGGGGCTGGATGACCTAATGTCTCTTTCATTTCTAGCCCTGTGCATCTATGATTGAAGTAGTTTATATAATGCAAGTGCATTTTCAATTACACTTTGCTTTCTTGCGTGGGATAGTGGTGGTGCAGAGAACTCATTATATTTGTGGCACAATTACAGCATGACTGGTAGGAAATACTGCTGCTCCTTGGCCTCCCAGAGACTCTGATCTCGTTTATAAATATATGTTGGCTTTTCAAGCCATATAGGTATAAGATTGTAGTGCTCCTTTTTCCTGTCTTCCCTCTTACTTGGAGGCCATGAATGTGGAGGAAATAATGGAAGGATGAATAGAAGGACTCATTGATTCTGGTTCGGCAATCCAGTGAGCAGTCCCCAGTGGAAATGTAAAAGTTTATTGTTGTAGATGTGTAATACACCAGGAGTCATTGTCAGCTGCTCTCTTGGACTGAGGTCTGTTTTCTGAACCAGGACAAGACATTCACTAAAACATAAACACAGAGAAATTAAAAAGAGTAGTGCTGGTTTGAAGTTGGGCTTTGAATGCATTTTGTGCGCTGCTGGATTTTTTGGGGGGTTTATAACGCTCAGTGTTTGGAGGGATTAGTTTTTGCTTTCAATTATTTTATAATTTCAGTTCATTTTGAAATTTATGCACCATGCCAAAAGGGTTTTGTGATGTGTCAAGTATTTTTGTCAGTCTGTTACAGGGCATTCAGAGTGCCATCAGAGATTTGTCAGGGTACTTCTCTTGCAGGCATATTTTTAAAATATATTCCTTTTAAGAGGCTGTCTTGGAAGCAGCCACTCCTGGGTTTTAACTAAAATCTGCCAGCATCAAGTGTGACAAATGTGGTAGACACTACAAGTAATAAATGTCTTTAGGAGTGAGATGTTGAAGTCTCAAATGCTCAAGCACTGATTGGTCTCTGAAATTTCTCTTGGAGAAAGGGTACTTCATCCCAGTTTGGGTGATGAATATTGGCAGAATTGCTCCTATGCTTATTGGCACTTTGTAACCAACCTGCACCGACACTGTGGTCGAGCTGGCTTTACTTGTGATTGAACAACAAGATTGATTTTTGTGGTTGCCATAACAATTGGATTGTTGTGTGAAAAAATGTTAGTAGCATTCACTGGAGTGAGTTGACAGCTCTAGGATGCCTGTTCCCAAATTAAAACAACTGTTTCTAGCTCTGAGAAATGGTGTCTGCTTAGCTTTTGCAAGATGGTGCTCAGCAGGGTCTTAGAAATGACCTGAAGAGCTGAAAGATTCTAAAAGTGGCTTTGCTATGCTTAATTTTAAAATGCCAGCTTTGAGCTGGAGTTAATAAGGGTAAACCAGGAGGCTGAGCTTTCACTCCCACCAGGCTATTGTATGTATTCACAAAGTGCAGAGAACAGGACAATCTAAGAAGTCCCTGGAAGAATGTAAATGCACTGCAAGTGTCTAGACATGCAGTCACTCGTACTGTAAATGTCTTAGCACTGACATTCTCAGGTTTAAAGAAGGCTTGTGCTGCTAAAACTTTAATGAACAATGATCATTCCTGTCTCACCTCCAGCTGAAGCAGCCTGGACTTTGGAAATGGGCTGATGCTTCTGCAAAAGATTCAGCTTGGTGCTTCGGGAGCCTTTGGATGTCTGGAGGGACTGTGGGCCATGACAGCTGAGCTTGGGGCAGGGCAGGGTGTCCGTGTGGAGCCACTGAGCTGGTTGAGTCTTGAATTCTGGAATTCACAGACAGCAAGTCTCAGCCACCTTCAGGCTTCTGGTGTGTTCTTTGTCCTCTTTTGTAATTGTTTTGGAAGTGTTGTTGGTCTTTGTAAATGTCTAGTGAACTTCACAGGAGACTGCTTCGGTTTGAAGGTTACCCATGGGAGGGGAGTCAGAATGGAGGGGTAAATTAGCTAATTATGTTTAGGTGCCTTAATTCTGTCAGCTTCCTGAGACAGGGGCGTGGAGAGGGAGGTGCTGATCTCTTCCCCCTGGTGACAGGACATGTGGGAATGGTTCAAAGCTGCACCAAGAGAAGTTTAGAATGGATATTAGGAAGCCTTTCTTTACCAAGGAGATGGTCAAACGCTGTAACAGGTCTCCTAGAAAGGTGCTCAGTGCCCCAACCTTGTCAGTGTTTGAGGCATCTGGACAGAGCCCTTAACTACAGCATGCTTTAATTTGGTCAGCCCTGAATTGGTCAGGCTGTTGGACCAGATGTTTGTCGTTGGTCCCTTACGATTGAGATAATTCTGTTAAATTGCATTTCATTCACTTACCTTCCATTTCTTTCTATTCCAGTCCCCGTGTCTCTGGTTTTCCTGTTGGAAGGCTTTCAATTATTCCCTGCTCAGTCCCTTCCTTAGGTGCTTTGATTTTCTTGCAGAGAATCTCTCTCTTTTTCTCTCAAGAGACTTGGCAGTATAAATTCTGCCTACAGCCTCATTCCTGAGCAGTGCTAATTCAGACAAATGCCAAAGTTTGGGGTTCAGCCTGGGTGACTTGGGGTGGTGGTGGCTGCTGCCAGGACCAGGAGGAGCAGTGATCTGTATCAGACAGGAGCGTGGACATGGTCTGGCTGCCAGCTGACTTCTGCTTGTGTGCCTGGGGTGAAATTCCTCCATCCTCTGCTTTGCCTGGTTCCTGAATAGCTGGTCATGCTTTGCTCCTCTAGGCCTCTGCCTGAAAGGTTACACCAGCTGGTAAGGATGGTGACTTGCTTCATGAAGGGTTTTCTGATGCTCTAATGGGTACATGGAGTTCTCTGAACTGGTATTTCATGTTGTTGGCATCTATTAGTGGTGAAAATCTAGGCTCCATGTCTCTCCACTGGTGAGTTGACTCATCTATTAAGTGCTGCTTGGGAAGATCATTGAGCTATACAGGAGGATCTGTAGGGTGCTGCTTTGTCTGCTGTGTACAAAACTGGCACTTTTCTCCAAGCAGCAAAAAAAATTGCACCGTTAACACCCAAGCTTTACCCTGCTGGGTGGTCATGCCAAAAACCTTGTCTCTGATACATCCCGAGCCCACGGCTTACCATTGCAATGCTTCATCCTTTTGCAGGTCGCCTCTCTCTTGAGCAAAGAGACCTGACCACTGGAATTTGTAATCTCCTGATGTCGTAGATGTTCGTATTTTATGGCTGAACTAAGTGATATGTTTAATTCTGGACAGTTTAACTGGCAAAAATGAATATATTGTACCAATCTTTGAGGCACCAACTGTTCACTGTTTTCTCTGCTGATTCTTGTGAATACCTTAGCACAGATATATATATAGATGTGTGTGTTTTGCACAAAGTAAAACAAACTGCTCTTGCGGTCCTATGATCTGTGAACATTCTAATTACCGTGACAGTAATTCCAGCTCACCAAAAAACTACTTATCTTACCTCTACTGCCGCACTAACCATTTATTTTAGGTCCTGTTAAAGGTAAAAAGACTAACTGCCCTGCAGACATGCTTGTCTGCTTTAATTAGTCTTCCTGAATCTGTGCAAAGAGCACTGCACTTAATTAGCTTTCCTTAAATTAGGATTGATATACCAGCCCATATAGGTTGACACTGTCGTTACTGCCTAATAAACTGAGTGCTCTATTCTGTGAAATTTTTTTTTCCCCAGGTGGTTGATTTGCAAGGTGCCAGACAGAGCCAGCTTTAGCAGGGCCCTTGTCACTGCCTTGGGGCAGAGGTGGCTTGGCCAGGGCTGCTGGGGCTGGCAGGGCTGGGCAGCCTGGGTGGCTCCTGCTTTCCTGGCTCTTGCTTGCAGGTCCACCATGGTCAGTTGTGAGTAGTTCCTCTGATCCTCCCGAAGTTTTGCAGGCATTGCCTTGCTCCAGTGCTTGAAACCTCTGAACCAAGGAGAAGGGAGGAAAGATTTTATTCTTCCATTGGCAGAAACTCCATACCAGAGCAAGTTCACCTCTGCAAACCTGCATTAGACACCTGTTTTACATGAAGATGTTCCTGTAAAAAGTGGAAGTTTCCACACTGAAATGTTTCATTTGTTTTTGTTTTTTTTTTAACCACTGCTGGTGGGTTCTTAAAGGCATATGTTTATCTCCAGTCCTTTCTAGCATGAAGACTAGAAAATCTCTTAACTGTGTGTCTCTACCTCTTAAACCATGTTCTTTTAACCAAATTGTGTGTATGTTGGCACAAGCGGACTTCAGTCATCTCATTACTTTTACAGAGTATGTTTTGACTATTTGCAATGAGTAAACCAGATTGTTATTAGGTGTGATGATAATGAGAGATGCTTCCTTTGAGGCCCTCAAAGAAGGGAGAGGGGGGGATGATCAATGTCCTTAACCCACAAGGTCACCTTGGTGGCCCTCCAGAAGCCAGAGACACTGCCAGTTTGTGTATAGCTGTAGTCAATCAGTGCAAATGTGCGTGCATGCAGCTGTGGATTTAAGTAACATCTTCATCAGCAGGTGCATGAAACATTCTGTCCCTTGTGGTTTAATGAAACAACTCGCTGCAGGCTGGTCTCGTTACTGGTTACAGTCAGAAATGTGGTCTGATCTCTCTGAGCCACAGCCTTTGGGGTATTGCACAGCCAGACAGTATGGTCAGGGCAGGAATTCGAACATCCCCTTCCTCTTCACAGGGCAGACTTGCCACATAGCTGAGAGCAGTGGTGTTTCTTCACCCAGATGGTTTTTGTCAGCTGCCCCCAGGGTGCTCCCAGAGGTGTGTGCAGGGCTGGCTGCTGCAGGTGCCAAGGGAGGGGACAATTTGCAGAGCAGCCAGCAGCCTGTGCTGCCCACACCCAGCCTTTTCATAGCCTTGCTTCCACTGCACTCTCCAGGATGAGAGATGGCTCTCAGTGGCGTCCTGGAGATAAAAGTGACACCACTGGGTCTGGAGGAGAAGCAGGAGGAGATAGCTGAGAACACAAGACCATGCTCTGGAGGAGCACGTGTGCAGGGTGCTGCCCTGAGGCTCAGAGCTGCAGTCCCATCGTTCCATGGATCCCACATGCCAGCTCTTGTTGCTATGGCCATCTGAAACTTCTTCAGTAATAAAACCTGAAAACTAGAAATATAATTAATCACACTTAATAATGTTGTTACTAGTGAGCCGACTTCACTCAGTAAATTTCATCTAGGTGTAGGCCTGTGTGCCAGGATGATTTTACTGCTGTGGACTTGGAGCTCTAGTTTGAGGTTGGCTTCTCTTGTCCCATTGACTACCTGGCCGTGGCCTCTGCAGCACTTCTGCAGTATCCTTATGCCAAGGAGTATCATGCCTTGTTTTACTTGCTCAATGACTTTCTTACCTCACCTTGCAGTCTGTGCCCAGAATAAACTGCCTGTGACAAGCTACAAGTCCAAGTCCTTTGAATAGTTCTAAAGGAGAAACAGATCTGAGCCTGGTGGTTAAATATATCCGAGCTGGTGAGAAATCCTAAATCAGAATTTGGATCTCGCTTCTGCTTTGCATCTGTGAGTTTATGGATCTCAGATGGCTGTGAGCTGTGTCTGTGCTGGCCATTCTTGTGCTGAGAGACAGCTCAGAGGCAGCCAGCCCGTCCCCAGGGGTACCAGGCTGAGCACAAAGGGAGGTTGGGGCTGCCCCACCAGATTTACAGGTCTGGACTCTCTGAACTGGGACCACCATTGGCCTCTGCAGTAGACTTGACTGGCCAAATACAGTCTCAGCAAAAACAGCCCATTAGTTGCTACCATTGTATAAATGGGGCAAAATATTTGGCACCCCTGTTTTTCTGCTCTCTTCTATTTAGGGCAGGGTGCAAATATGCACTTTGTTGAAACCAATCTGCTAATTTTTTAACTGCCTGGAGTTGCAATTCACAATGGGTGGCAGATGCTTGTGGCAGCAGGTCCTGAGCACCTGGGATAAGCTCTGTATTCCCCTGGCACAGGAAGCTACATTCTCTTTGAAGCAGCTCTTAACATTTTTTCTTGCTCACTTGCTAGATAAAGCAAGCCATTCATGTCCACTCAGTTGACACTTTTAAATGAAATTGCTTAAAGATTTACTAGATGTGTCTGGAGAGGGCACTTTATACCCTGTGCATTAGTGGGACCTGGTGTAGATACTTGCAGGCTGGCACAGGTGTGTGTCCCCATACTGTTTGTAGTATAGGAGTGTCAATCTGCATATGCACATCTCCCTAAAGAGTTGCACCGTGTCTTGGAGTGGTGGTATCCTGAAATACCATCCTTAGGTGGAATTTTAAGGAATAAATATTTATGGAAGTAAGGTTGTTTTCAAACCTTTAAAAATTGGTTGATTTTTAGTCCTGGCACCAACAGATCAAAGTCCCGGTGTAGTTGAAAGATTTTATATCTTTCAGTGTCACAGTCTCTTAATTTGTTTAGATGCATGCAAAGGATCAGAAACTAATGTGCATCTGGGGATTAAGGCAGCTTTGCTATCCAATCTTAAAGCCAGCATATGCCAAAAGATTTTCAAAGTCTCAGAAGGCAGTGAAGTGCTTTACTGATTTTTATGTCTTTGAAAAGTCTCTATTTAGTGTGCCTGGTGGAATTACATAAGTAGATGCTGCCAGCTGTCTGACACCACCCAGAGCATTTCAGTAAAGAAGTGGTACATCTCCAAAGCTGGGGGACACTGCTCTCACTGAGACAGCACCCATACAAAAAGACTAAGACTTTCTAATTCCATGTACACTTGCTCCTTTAAGATTTCACTGTAATTTTCTCCTCCCACTTCTCCTACCCCAGAAGTAATACCAGTGGTTATGCTGTAAGAAAAATAGTGTGTGTTTGCAGTATACTTCTCTAGAAGGGAGTTGCCATCATGATGTGAGTCTTTCTGTGGTAAAGAGAAAAGGAGAAAAGCAGTGCTCTGGTCTCTTCCGTGGCTGCCTCAGCCTATACCATTGTGCTTGGGGATCTTTTAACTAGGGAGGGGCTGAACTTACTCTAAAAGTTAAGATAAAAGCAAAATAAACCAGCAAACCCATTACTGTACTGACCTCTTTGCTCTTCAGCTCTGGTCCCACATTCCTCACAGTGCTTGGGAGAACTCTGCTGTAGTCCAGAGGACTGAAAAAGAAGTTGCTTTAGGACAGGCTGAGATGAAGGGAGGCCCTGAAGCAGGAGTTTAGGAAGTTTTATTTGTTGAATGCTTCAGGTTTTGTGTCTCACTGGTGCCAGGCTCTGCTCCATTAATTGTGATGGTTCCTGAGTCAGATGCTTTATTTGTCCCATCTGTGTGGCCCTAGACCACATCTATGGTCCAGCTTGGTGTGTTCCCAGTGTTCTTGCCACCCTCTGCTACAGGACATACATATGTGAACTTTCCAGGGCAGGGCTCAAAATTCCAGGTGCCAACCTGGTACAGCACGTGCAAAAGGATGTTCAGCTTTTCCTGAGCTCCAGGTTGATTTGTAAGATCTAATGATCTGGTTTGGAGCTTGCCCTTTCTATAACTTTCCCCTTTTTTCCTAGTGAACCTGCTTTTCCCTTTGGTCCGTAATTGGCAGTGTAGGTGTTATAAAATCCTGCATCTCCTGGGTGTCTTTATTGGGACCAAAACTCTCACTGAGTTTTGTCACGTTCAGCTTCAGGGTTTGTACGTGTTTCAGAGCCTCTGCCCTGTGCTAGCTGTGCTCATGGAGTGTCAGATGGTGTGACATCTACTCTTTGGCATGGGCATGAGGGTTATTTGTGTTCCATTTAGCTTTGCAATTAGGATGAATCTATTTTTACTCTAGCTGCAAGGCATCTAGACTTTTTCCTGCTTGTTTCTTTGGAGTGAACTTGATGGGCTAAATTGTTTAGTTTTTGTGAGGGAGTATCTATAATGAAATGAAAGCTACTAAGACCAAGCAGTTAAACCAAAAAGAAAAATGAAAAAATCCCCAAGGAGATTCACATGTCTAAACCATTTTTTAAAAAATAGATTAGATTTAGAATTCAGATTAGATTGCAAGATGTTTCAGCAGAGTCTTCTGAAAACATGGTTGTTGTTGTCTGGATGTCTCTGGTGGGCTCTGTGTTTTGATACCTTCTTCATGGCTGGGAGATAAATTTTCCTTTTCTTTTTTTTCTTTGGATAGGAAAGAATGCATTTTCACCATCGACCCATCAACTGCCAGAGATCTTGATGATGCTTTGTCCTGTAAACAACTCCCTGACGGTATGAGATATATTTTACAAAATGCTTCTAGTGTTTGTATTCAGCTGTTGACACACTTGTATCTATAATTTGTCCTGAAGTGTTCTTTGCCAAATATAAGTAGAGTAATAAACTAGTTCTTCTCCCGTTGTTTTAATTGCTTATTTTTAGGAATCTTGGAGCAGACGTCTTCAAGCTGCACTCGGTCTTGGTGTTAGAAAATGCAGAGCCACAGTGTTTTGCATAATCAGAGCTGTAATTTGATTTGAGCAGATCTCAGCTGTCTCCTGTCATTATGGGAGTTACAGCTGAATAGCTAATACACCACTCCTGCAGGCTAAAGTCGAGTGGAACTTTGACCTTGTGTACGCAGTCCGTGGGTAAAGGAATCCAGTTTTTTGAAGGTCACTGGCTGAATTGTTTTTTGGTGTTTATGGGATGCTGGGAATTGTCAGATGAGCACAGTGTGCCTTATAAGTTGTGTTTTTCTTCTCATTGCCTTTTGAGCTTTCTCTTCTGCCTTATTTGTACTTCTACTATGCTGTAAGCCAGAAGAACAGAAAGTAAAGCTCCAGAAGCCAAATCTTGATGATTATGACCAAAGGAACTTCTCTCTTGTAAGCTTACTTTGCCATCCAAGCTCAGCTCATCTAGTTTGATAAGATCCAGTAACAGGCTTGGTTAGAAATATTGCCTGATTAGATCAGCCCATCCACCCCTAATAATGAAGATAAAGTTGGTTGGTTGGTTTTTTATTTTCGGTGTGGGTTTAGTTTTTCTTGCTCTTGCTTATCATCACAATATGATGACATCCAAGACGTAATTTCCATTGTTTAAAGTTGATTTCGTACTGTGCAATGTGGCCAATCAATTGTATTTAGACCCAAGTACAGAGTACTATAACAGTGCTATAAAACAGAAAACAAAAGAAGAGGTGAAAGACAATTTGAGGCCAATAAAATTATTTGTACTGTTCAATAGCAGTTTTGAGGCAAGATTAAGAAAAAATTGCCATTCTGTTTCACAAAAAATTGAAGGAGTCTTCTTGAGAGATCCTAAGCTGAGCCATGCATCCTTTCATGGGCTCCTTTCACCCTGTTGTCCCCTCAATGAGAAGATGCTCTGAGCTGGACCTTCTTTAAGAGTAACCTTATCTGTGCCTGTCCTAGGCATCGTGTGCTCAGCCTCTCCTCTCAGCCTATGATCTGCTCTGAGAGTGCCCACACTCCATCACCACCTCAGCTTTTGGCTAAAGACACTGAAACTCTCTGGAAAGAGAGTTTTGATGCTGATGAATCCCAGGGACCAGGTTTTAACTCAGTGTGGAAAGAGCTACCATGGAAATATATTTTCATTTATTTTGAAGTATGTGATGTTTATTCTGAGGAGACCTGGTGGCTTCCAGAAGGAAGTACAGGCAGGAAAGCAGGTCCTGATGGTCTTTAGGGCAGTTGTGATCCATTCAGGAAGGAGCTGAGGAGTGGGGTGGGAGTGACTGCATCCTTCCCACAGGCATGGTGGCTGGCTCGGCCCTCGTCCCTGAGCAGGCAGAGGAAGGAAATCTCAGTGCATCAGAAATCTGCTCAACTGGTGTTGGTGTAAAACATGAGAGATCCTGAGGCAGAGATGTTCAATCTGGTAGCTGGAATCATCTCCGTTTATAAGGCTCCTGATGTCATACAAGGAGATGCCTGCACGGTCTTTGTAGTGAAAATGAGTAAATTATTTTCCCAACTAGGGACTGTATTGATGGACTCTCATCCTTTATCCTCTCAATGTGCTGCTGTTTTAAGCACAGAATTGATGCAGCATTTGGTGGACTTTTTCCTCAGCTTACTGTGTTTTGGTACTGAAATGCTAAAATACAAAGGTTAATTTTTTAAAATCCTTCCTGATCTGAAGAACTCAGTTGTAACATTATTTTGCAAGCCTTCTATAAGGGATGTTTGTTTCACATCAGTTGGAAATACAAGATGCATTTTGTGGCCATTTGTAAGGTATCACCCTAGAGATACAGCTGCAGAACTTGTTGTCCAAGAGACCAGTGTTGGATCCTCAGCCAGGGTTTGAGCATCCCATAATCTCTGTTCCCAGCAGGAGGAAGTAACAGAGATGTGTGTATTCATATTACTTGACACATGCTCTTTATTGCAGTCCTTATTTTGCATTCTGATGGGGAATTTAGAGATCATTCATTCCATCAACCTGTTCATGGCTGGGAATGGTCTCTGTCTAGCTGGGGATGTGTTTCTCTTCAGTTTCTGGCACAGGGGACTTCAGCCCATTCAGCAGAAGACACCCAGATCCATCTTGTTATCACAAGTTTCTGGGACATTTTCTTGCATGCAAATTGAATCTCTCTGGACTTGTTACTTTTTTGTCCTGGTGTAAATTGAGCATCCAGCTCAGGGATTTTCAGTCTGTGGCCCACTGGCCCCTGTGGCACTACATGGGGTACCGTTATAAGCCCATGAAATGTGGCTGGTAAAAGCAGGGGTCATAAGTCCATCAGCATATGTACAATTTTCTGAGATATTTGTACTTTGACTTAAATCTTTTTCAGGAATTTCCAGGCTTAGACAGGTCCAAAAACAGTGCTGGGAGTCCTTTGGGGTCACTTCTTTGTGTTCACTCGCTTGCAAAGCTGTGGCTGTTCCCAGCTCTTTGGTGTTTAGGAGAGCCCCTGTGGGAACCTCAATCTTGTGCTTAGTAGAACCTTTTGACATGTTTTGGAGGTACCCTGTGAACTTTTGGCTCTAAAAGTTGCTATGATAGCTGCAATTATTATGACAAAGAGTTGTTTTAGAAGTTAAGAGCGTGTCCAGGTCTGGCAAGGCTGAATCTCTCATGAGGGCAAAGTTGTGTTAAGAGTTAACACAGCTTTTATTCCAAATGTAAATGTGGTTACAAGAAATTATTATTTTTTCCATCTCTTTTGCCCATATGTAAAACACTTTAAAAAACCTCACCAAAAAATCCCAACATGAGCAAACCACATATCTTGGCATCCTCATGATGTCAGGAGATCTCCAAAAATCGACAGAGAATGCAGAACCCAGTTCAGAATTCTCTGTTGGTGTATAGCACACTGAATTTCTACAAAAAAAAAAACAACAACCCACATTCATTGCCCATATTTCTTCTATCAAATAGCTAAATCAGGGCATTTCAGAAGGTTTTGGAGAAATAAATTGTCTCCAAGCATTCATTGCTAATTTATTCAAGACTCTGACAGTTTCTTTGCCTTGAAGGATCTTAGGCAACAAGCAGAGAGGTGGCTGTCTTTGCACCTTGGTGGAGTTCAAGCCTTCTCGGTGTCACCCTTATCAGGTCTGGTCAGTGCATGGAGGACTCACCCATGTTACATCCTCAGTAAAAGATGGAATTTTTTTGCTTAAGTAGTTCACAAATCTATCATGAAGAACTCCTCAGTAGCAGAGTGTCACTAGCAAAGGAAGCATGGGATGGCTGTGGGAAGAGCTGTATTTTTAATGGAGCTCGCAGTAGGATATTGCAGCAATTGGAAACTTTTCCAGGGATATATGTTTTAAGTGGGCCAGTCTGGTTTTGAGAGGATTTTATATTGGAGTCTGTTTCTGATTAGCAGCCGTGCTCCTCGTTATTGTTTAATGATAGCAGTAGGGAGGTGAGCTTGCTGTTCACATTTGTGAGTGTATATTTTAAAAGAGATCAGCTCCAATAAAGAAGGAAAATAGGGTTATTTATGTAACAGCTGCAGAAATATGAACAAACTGTACTCCATTTAGATGATTCAGCATAACCTTGGAGTAAAAGATGGCTCTGGCCTGCACCTAGTTTCTACAGCCTTTGCAGAGCTTTCAGGGTAGCTTGAGGTTTTTAAACAAGTTCATTTCAGTCAATGCTCTTTTGTGATCCTTTCTGCACGTCTTCTAGCAAATTGCTGCAGCCAGGGAGGCACAGCAGAGCCACTCTCAGGTCGTGTGGATGTCGCAGAAAACAGCCGTACTATTTTCAAGCCTGAATGTTTTCACTCAGGGTGCAGAGGTTTAAAGATTTGTTCTGATCTCAGCATGGCAGGTGGCATGTGTGTCCCAGTCATACCAGGCATGTTTCTCACACTTTCCAAACCTGTTCTGGGAATTATCTTCCAGTGGTGCTTGTATTTCTGGTAATGTACACTACTGATGCAGTGTTTGAAGGCCATTTACTGGTAGGAGTAGAAATGGAATTTGGCACATTTCAAGTCAGACAGTTCCTTCTAGTGAAAGATCAGGCCATGATGGGAAAAGATGCAGCAGAAATGATGGGGAAGCATTTCTGAGGGGTTGTCTCTTGATGCTGATCTCAAAACAGAGCTTTGGGCCATACTGACAGAGCTTCTATACATATTTTCTTTGTATATTAATATACATGTTTCTCACCTGTGTTTTTCTTTCCTTCCTGTATTCTTACAGTCTTTCACAAAGCAATTTAAGTTCAAGTAATTTACATGTTTTTAAAGAGGAATTGTACTGCAGAATAGAAATATGTTCTACAGACTGTTTGCCCTGGTTTCCATGTCCTTAGAGTCTGCACTTTGGATTGAGGCCGTAAATAAATACAATCATTGACTCTTCCCAGTGTTTGCCCAATGACCTAAACAAATGAGGCTTCTCTGTTTTTTTTTTTTTTCTGTTTCCCTTAAATCCATTCAATCTGCTGGTTAATTTTAATCAAATGTACCTAAGAGAAATGGGATAAAAAAAATGAAACACACTGTGTTTTTGTAAGTGTCATAAGAATGGGGTATAAGCAAAGAAGAGAACTTTCCTTAGAGACCCAAATCTGGGAAGAGTGCAGCATGAGCTTTCTGCTTAGCACAAAGTTCCTGTGAGCTGCAGTTCTTGGGAACAGATCTGCAGAGACTGAGACTTAGATCTCTGTTCAAGGAGCCTATTTCACACGTTTTGGTAAAGGCAACTAATGTTTTGCCAAATATTGATAAAATTCTCCCTTGTCCACTGCAGGCCTCCAGGCTCTGGGGCTGCTCTTCTTAGACCTGGACAGCTTAGTAGACATCCCCTGGTGTGTGAGCTCCAGAATCTCGTGCTTGAAAAACACCTGTAGAGCCCTGGTAGCCCCAAGATGTTCTCTAGCATCTCAGGTGACCACCTGGTCTTTCTCTCCTTCGACTCTCATTTTTTCCTGGTGTAATTTGCAAACACTTAGGATGTTTTAATTTTGCAAAGTTCTGTGCGCTTATACTTTCCTTTTTAAGGTGTAAGTACTCCCTCTTCTATTCAGCTTTGTCTCTCTGGCCATTCAGAGAGGACTGCAGGGTGAAATTTGCTGTAGCAAAACATTGTACAGGATCCTTCAGTGAATGCCTTTGCTCCCTGCAGGACAGAGAGTATCAGGAGAGTTTGTAACTGGAGTCTTGCTGTGCAGACTCATTCAAGATAAACATTGAAGAACAAACTAGTGTTGGATCAAAAGTTACTTTCTAAATGAGTATGGACTTATTTATCAGAAATAATTTATGAAATTACTGTGCTTCCTTCCTTGTAAGCTGTTTAAGATGAACAGACACCAGACCTGCAGAGAAAATGACAGAAACACATTGATGTATGAGTCAAATGTCAAATGATCATAAACTGCAATTTGCACAGATTTACTGCAGGAGTCAAATATGGGAAAAATAAGATCTCCAAGGAGAGGGATTGTGTGTAACATTTGGTCAAATTTTACTTTAGTATCAGACATAATTAGCTCGTCTCTCCTGTTACCTGCTGGTTAATCTGAGGATGTTTTGTTGTGTCACTAGGAGAGTGAAAAAGACATATTGCAGTGGTTAGAAAGAGGTACATATTCTTTCTTCCTATTGAGGGCTTGTGGTTTGATTCAATGAAATATGCAAAATGCTCTCAGATCTCTGCCAAATCCAGATCCCTGCCGTGCCCCACAGTGTGCTCCTGTGGAATGTAGGAACTGCAGTGTGGACAGCATTTTGTCTCTTCTTTTGAGGTAACGTGGGGTTGTGTGTGGAAACCCTCATTCCAATTTCCAAGTGCAGGGTTGAATGGAATCAGAGGGCTGAATTGAGCCAGCTTTTCTCCACCAAACATCTCTCTGGAAACTGGGGGGACAACTTGATTGGACGTGGGATTCCCCTCAGTTCCACTGGGAATAGGGCAGGCAAACTGCTCCTGGCTGAAAGGGAAATAGGCTGAACCAAATCCCCAGGCAAGTGCATTAAACTGGGTGTTCAGGTACTGGGGTGATGAACTAAGTTTGGATTTAGTTAGAGCATTGATTGCTAGAACATAATTTGTTAAAATGGTTTGGGGTTTTTTTGCATATATTTGAAAGCTGCTTCTGGGAAGATTGATTAAAAGCTTAGTTAAGCAAAATTGAGCAGGGTTTGTGATTAGTAATCCATATTTATTGCGCTAGATTTTTATGTCAGGTGTAAATATTTTATAAATATTTCATCCTTATCCCAAAAGTTGTTTAGTTTTTTTCTTTTTTTGCAGTATGCAGAGAAAGCCATGTGGCAAAGAGATATGGGATTAAAACAAAATAAAAGGTATATTGTGTGAGAAGGACTAAAGTGACAAAGACTGTGGGTGCAGAACATGCAGACAGATGTGCGAATACCAGTAGAATTACTCATAAAAGGGAGTTTACCTTTCTGCTGGAAAGAGGGATGCTCTGGGCAAAGTTGCCTTCCAGATCATTTCAGTTCATTAATTCAGGACCTGGGACAATTCCCTAAAGATTTAGAGGCGCAGGGATTTTGAGTCCTGGTGCATCTCCCTGATACTTGTGGATACAAACTTTAAAAAGAGATGTCTGATGGTGTATTGAAGGAAAAAGAAAATAAAATGCTTTAAGTAGCTGGATAGTGGGAAGAAGATCCAAAAATTATTGTGCAAACAGATCTAAAAGCACTTTGCCTAGGATTTCCATTCATGAAAAAGGCTCCCAAGGACCAGTAGAGTCTTTGGAGAAGAGCCACAAATGATGGGGGATGACCAGATGGACCTAGAGAGAACAGGACTTTTCAGTGAATGTAGCAAATAAAAGACAGAAGATATGTGAGGAAGATAAATTTTTAAAAGGTACAAAGAGCTGTCAGTACGTTCCCACATGGTTATCTTCAGTCACATGTTCTGTTGCATGTAGGCAGCAGAGGAGTTACTGCTGTATATTGTCTTTATTATCAACTTTATGAAATGGCAGGATCCCTCAGGATCACTGGGTTATTGTTTTAACCTGTTATTTATTGCAGTGCAGGGTTTCTGAACCCCCCATGAACAGGAAAAGCATCTTGCACTATCATTCAGTACAGTATTTCTTGAAGTTGACTGTTATGCTAGGTATACAGAAAGAGTAAAACCAGGTGCAGATGGAAATGTTTTGGAATTCTTTCAAAAGATAAACAAAACAGTCGGATGGCTAAAAGTAAAATCTCAGCGCCTTCCTTTGATTTCCAAAGTAGTTGGAGAAATGTCAAGGCTGTTCTGTGGAAGTACATTGTGTTTGGATAGCACTGCATCCCAAGGTCTCTGGGAATGCCTGGGAATGCTCACTCAGCCTTGGATCACTGCTTAGAGTAGAGATATCACAGAAGGGACTGACCTAGCAGGAGAGACAGACTGGTCCCTCCCCACTCTAAACCTTCAGTTCAGGAACAGGATGACATTCTACACCCAAAAATACTGTAATTCATCTCAAAAGCTGCTGGGTGCCACTTCCCATGTCTTTAAACTCAGAGACTGCTGATTTCCTGATAGAGCCTCTCGAATCAGTCTGGGAATACAAACACTTGATGACGTGAATACCAGAAATTGTCCTTTTACCTTCATCGTGCTGCAAACCTCACTGCTAAGAGGCTGCTGAGGGAGCTCAGGGCAGTGTGCCTTGCTAACTCCTCCCCATCAGCAGAGATTGCTTTCTGAACCAGGAATCTGAGCCACAGCAGCACAGCCATTGCCTCTGTGTCCTGCTTGACATCTTGTCTTGATGAAGGGTGGAAGATCATCCACCAAATATTGAATTTGACTCTGCATGACAAAGGTTCATGCTGGGTCTAAGTTGTAAGCAGTCATCTAGAGGTTCTCCCAGTGTGACCATATAATAAGTAATAGCATTCAGTGGTTAAACCTCATGTGTTTGGGGTTTGTAGCTCCTCTTAAGTTGCTCATTCCTTGAGTCTTGCAAAGAAGTCAATACATTTTACAGTACCTCTGAGTGGAAGTTTCTGTTTTGGCACCTCACGAGGTCTGTTAAGCACTCATGCAAGCACAGAGGAAACCAGCTCTGCTGTGGACCCCTGCAGTGTAAGCAGGGCAGGTACCAGCTCAAGAATGGGGACAAAACCTGCATGGGCAGAGGGTGGGACACAGGCATTGCTGCATAAGGAACCACTGTCTGGCCTCAGTCTTCCATTGGGCACCTTTGATATATCAAAGAAATGTCACGTTCCCTTTGTTTTCCATCCTTATACTGTCTGTCCCCAATTGTTCTGTGCTCTTTCCTGATTTTTACTATTGCAATGCTTGAGCCTCACTTGTATCTGTACTTTTCTGCTTCTATCTTGTTCAGCAGTGGGAAAAAATCCTTACTCAGTGTGCTTATTCTATTGGATATCATTGCCTGCATCCTTCAGTCTGCAATTAAATGTTTTATTTTGTATGTGCTGTGTGAATTCTGTCCTGAGTATTTGCTCCAGTGCCACTTACATTGGGTTTATGTGCACCCCTTTATGGTCTGCAGCCCCTCTGGTTGTCCCTTCTGTCACTGTGACCCTCTGTGGCAGACACTTCCCTCCCACTTGATGAAGACTCCTGATCTTCTGTAGCACTGCCAATAGCACCAAAACATGCATGTAGGTTAAAGGCCTCATTTTTCTCTCTCTTTATGGAAATTTTTCATACTTTTGCAAAATATTGCTTAGCAGATAAGAGCAACAGCATGATAACCCCCAGGGCTGTGGAATGGGAAAGAGCTGTAATTATTTGCTGCAAGAGTTTGGTCTGACCAGGGAGCATCTTGAGACTGCCTTGAACTGCTGGCAGCAGGTGGACAGTTGGCTGTTTTCTGCATAGAGCAAACACTTTGCAATTTGCTTTGAACTCTTCTGTATCTCACTGAAGGGAGAAGACTGTGTGGGAAGCAGAGGTTAATATAAAAACTCTGCTGTTTGATTTTAAGTTGACTTAACACGTTTGCTCATGTTTGACTTCCCTCCTGAAAATGATGATGCTTGAAGGTGAGATGGATATAAATGGGAGCGTGGGAAATGGTAGAGAAATACTTTCTGATGTTTTATCCTTGAAGAGCTGCGTTTTTAAGTTATATGGCCCTAAAATTCACATATGCTAGGGTATGAAGTGAAATTGCTTTGTCTCTGGATTCGTGCTATGACTGAGTAGGATTGCTGAAGACAGGGAAGAGAGATTTGTTTCCAGTGTGTTCCCTCACATACTGTTCAGATGCATTCAACTCAGCTTTCTAATTCCAATGGCAAATGGTTGATGTGCCCTGCTGGGCTGAGAGTTCTTATGAAGCATTTACAGGCTGAAACTGTATTTTCCTTCTCTTCCAGCTCCTTCTTACTAATCCCTTTTTGTTTATAATTTTTTTCAATAAAGAAGGAAAGAAGTTCTCTGAACTGTTTTGTCATAGAGAGTGAGATCATCAGAAAAAAAAAAAAAAAGAAAAAAAAAGGAAAAAGGAACAGCCTGTTCTTTGTTCTTCTGCAAGGTGCCACTGCTCTTCTTTGATTTTAGCATCACATTGACACACAGAAGATTTGGGGTGGGTTCAAATAAGCCAGATCCTCAGCACAAGGAGCTGAACCTTCTCCGAAACAACTGTGTGCCCATTGTGCTGGGAGAGACCTGCCTTTCATGGCTCTGTCACTTGGTGAGCTCTGAGAGGGGATCCAGGCTTCCAGAAAGTTGGATCCATTCTGTTCTGCCATTTTCGCAGCCACATGGTGGTGAATAAAAGGGAAATTGTCCTCTCTGCCTGTGGCATCACAACTGTGGTGTTTGCAGTAAGATGACAACGAGTCCTGTCCCGCTGGCACAGAGCCTTGGCCAAGGGGAGTTTGGGTGGCTGAGTGCCCAGCCCTTTCCCTTTCTACTTGCAGACCTCAGGAGAGCTCCTCATTGCAAAGGGGCTCTTTACTGGGTTTTGCAATGCTGCGGTGGAATTTCAGACAATGCTCCTGTCTCCCATCCACCTCTGTCACTGCATCTCTGTAGTTGCAGAGAGAAGCTAATAGGGTTCAGCTCATTATTAAAACACGCCTTGCTTGATCCTAAACAGCATTCCCTGTTGCTAAACATCTCCCAAGAGCAGCTCTGCAGTGGTAGAGTTTGAATGGCATGGCAGTTTTGCATCCACTTTCAGATGAAAAGATTTTAAATGAATGAGTCCCAGAGATCCTGAGTGAAAGAAGCCATCCGAGTGCCTTCAGCATTTTTCATTGCAGTAGATGCTCCCTGCAGCTCTTGCTTTAATGGCAGCATATGAAGTGTCTGGCTTATCCTCCTGTACATTTTAATGTAAATTCCTTTAAAAAACCCTAACCTTCAACTCGTAGTGTATGCCTAGCTTAAGGGGTTGTTGTGCAGCTTTAAGTTCCCTGTTAGAGAAAACAGATCTGTAGTTCGTAAAAGTTCTTGTTTCTCTAAGAAGTTTAGGATATAAAAAGTCTCTCACAATGGAGAGCTACATGGCAAGGTTTGAAGTCTCTTTTTGCTGGAAAAATAGATTTTTTTTCAACAAAATGGAGATCAAGCAGACCATTTGTCTATGGTCTGTGGTCCATATGGTGTCCACCCTCTACCCCCTTCCTCTAATCTCTTTGATGAACTTTTTTACTCCATGACTGCTAGTTAAGTTCTCTTTTCTCTTTCCATTTCAGGCCACTTTCTTTTTTTTTTTCCCTTGGGAAATAACATGAGACTTACAATGTTCCTTTTGTGACTTTATCATAAAAATTAGTGAGACTNTCTTTGATGAACTTTTTTACTCCATGACTGCTAGTTAAGTTCTCTTTTCTCTTTCCATTTCAGGCCACTTTCTTTTTTTTTTTTCCCTTGGGAAATAACATGAGACTTACAATGTTCCTTTTGTGACTTTATCATAAAAATTAGTGAGACTGGAAAAACAGTTTGTGGACCTGGAACAGAATTCTAGTGAATAGAATTTCTCTATCCACAATGCTCTTTCACTTTAATTAGCAAATAAACCAGGAGAGAGCAGCATGCAGGTATTCCTGTGCAGGCTTAGGCTGGTATTTTGTCTAGCACATTCAAAAGCAATGATTTGAGAGAAATCAGATTGGTTGATCACTGTGCTTTATCTTCAAGTTCTCTTGGTCTGAATACTTTGGGGGTGAGGGAGATGGGGTGATTCATACATGAGCAAGACAAACCCAAGAGCTGCCAGTTTGCATTATGTCAATGTATGTAAGAAAATATTTAGATAGAATTTCCATTAAAAGTTCAAAAGCAAGGGGCTCATGCTGACCCCGGCTTTTAGAAGCTCTGGTGGGAAACCTGAATGAAATTTAACTCTGCCCAGTGTGTTTTCGTTGGCTGACTCCATGTTTTATTATCTCATGCAATGAGATCTTTCTTGGTTTGTCGATTTTCTATCAAGGACAAAAAGTTCATGTATGTAACAGTGCACATATTGAATTAAAGTGTGATTAAAGGCATGATGTAATGACCCCCTCTCCTTTTCCTTTAGTCAATATTTGCCTGCAGGGTCAATACATTACGATATTGACTTCAAAGTATTCAATATTTTTTTACCTTCTGAGCATGTTGGCTTCAAGTGTGTGTAATATTAAACCTGTTGGTTGAACTGTTGGTCTAAGGCTTACTGTCTAAGTAGTTTCAGGCTTGGATGCCTAACCCATGTAGAGCAGCTTTCAAGGCATGTGATAATATCACAACACAGCTGTAGGCAGCTTTCTGAGGTGAACCATTTAATCTGCAGTCTTTGCTCCCAGCTTCCTGACAAGTGGTGGAATTTGTCCCTTGGTGTGCGGTGAGATTATTGCTCTCTCTCCCTGCTACCATCATATTTAGTCTCTGCAGGCCCTTCCAGTGACTGGAGATTATATGGGCACATCTCAACCCCATCCCTCTCACCTTCCCTGTGTGTTTCTGCTGCCTTTACATCTGTGCTCTGCCAAGTGCACAAAAGCTGCTCAAAAAGCAAGATTGCACTTTTATGTGCTGTGCAAACACAGCTTAATAAAGTTAAATTGTTATGGAGTCAGGCAGCTCTGCAGGGTGGGCTGGCACTCATTGCCCTGAGCTCCCAGCTGGGGCACAGTGCGCTGGGTGTCTCCCACTAATAGGAGGATGAACCTTCCTCATGCTTCCTCTTCATCTGTCTCTGCTCCCACTCTGCTGAAATCCCGTGCTGGTATCCATCAGAGAAGGGCACACGGGCACATGTGCTGCTTAATGACAACAGCTACAAACCGTTTATCCTTCAAAAAACGTGACACTCGAGAGAAGGGCTTTGATAATGTTCTTTGTGAGGTGTGTAAACAAACAGGATTGTCACCGGCGTGGGATCTTATTACTTTGTCTCTTTAGAAAAATTAAGGAAAGAAAAAATATTTATAAATACCAAGAGGTTAGTGAATTCCTCTAAAGAACCAAGTGTTATAATTAGGAACCCGCTGCACTTAGAACTATTCTACAAATAAGCACCTCAAATCCAGCCTAGTCTTTCCAGAGAAAACAAAGGTCAATAGGCTGCTTTGAGGATTAGCAAACCAGAATTTCTTGGACCTAGGTACTAATTACTTCCAAAGCTGAGGATGATCACTATTTCCAAATCCAAATTACTGCCAAAACCTCATGATAAAACCTCGGGAGTACTCCTCTCTAGCCTAACTTTTGACTTAAGATGCTTTTAAACTGGACTCAAAGGATAAAAAGTAAAATCTGAAGGAAAGGCAGATTAACGGTGGAAATACTTTTCTAGTGGAAAAGCTGCACTTCTGCATAGGCTGAACCAAAGTAATTGAAGACTTCCCATGTCCCCAGCAGCAAACTGGGCTCAGCCAGGTTGGTGCAGTTCTGATAACCCAAAAGCATGTGTGACTGACTGCTCCGTACCAGGGAAATGGGATCCTGCATTGCCTGTGTGCTTGTTAGGTGGGGTTCCATCTTTCTTTCATGCTGTTGTGTGGCAGCAAAGGGATGAGGACTGGGCTGACTATTACAAACTCTTAATTGGATTTATCCACATGATTTTGAGGAGTTTTCACATTTCCACCTCTCTACTTGAGGATTCACTTCTATGTATATTCACTTGTATGTTGTAGCCACAGTGGTGGTAAATTTGAGTGTCCTGGTTTTCATCCCAGGTGGAAGAAGTGGAATGAACTGTCGGGTTTGTGAGATTTTGGCAGAAAGCAAAAAGGTTGCGGTAGCACCGTGGGAGGGAGGGAGAGAGGAGTCCTAAATGTGTCAGTAGTTCATTTCTACTCACAGCCTACTGACTTCCTTGTGCAATTCCAGGGAACTTGGAAGTGGGAGTCCACATCGCAGATGTGAGCTACTTCGTACTGGAAGAAACAGCTCTGGATAAAGTAGCAAGCGAAAGGGCCACCAGTGTCTATCTGGTGCAGAAGGTAAGGGCAGCTTTTCCTTTGTCTGTCTGATGGTTGTGCCTTCCATTTACCGTAAATTCATTTTCAAGGTTTGTTTTCAGGTGCTTACGATCAAAATGTGGCTGTTGTTGCAGGACACTTAGAAAAATGAGTAAGTTGATGGAAACACAGAAGCTGACATAGCTGCTCACTGGAGCTTATGGAGAGAGAACGGGATGGAGCAGCAGCTTGTGACCCTCTGACTGTGGTCAGGGAGTGCCCCCCATGTGCCAGGGCTCACTGGCTCAGTGCTGACCTAAGCCAAGCCCAACACACTCAAGCCAGCTCCTCTGCTTTTCTCTTGATGGCTTCAAATTGGCAGATGTGGAGGATTTTTTTCTTGCTTTTGGTGCAAGAGTCCAACTAATCCCTCCCAGGAGTGGATTTGTGTCAGAGTAGGGTGTAAAACACCCAAACGAACAAACATATTGAGGTAAAACAAAAGGTTCACACTCCTTCTTTATCTGGGTATCCCAAATAATGGAGGAACAGTGTTCCTTCATCACGCAATGAAAAGATGCTTGAAATTATACAGATTTTAGCTTATCAGAATCAGATGTCAAGCTCAACTTTAAAGTTGACTGCTAAACTTTACGAATGAACAGATTCAGGTTTAACATTGTTGGAAAGGAAATGTGTAGGCTTTGTCTGTGGCTGTCTCATTTTCAGTTGAATGAGCAGAAACACTTCATAGCCCATCAGGTACCACTGGCACTGTGCATGTAGGGAAGCTGGAAAACTTGGCTGTCAGGGTCCTGTGCAGGCTTAAGGCATCAGCTGCACAAAAAGGAGTGTTGAAGCCATCTCATGGAGCAGGTTAATCTGCCTCTTCCCACACCCCAGTTCAGTCAAGCTGAAGCCCTTGTCTCCACAGCCCCTTCTGGAATGACAGGACATCTTTTCTGTAGTAAATAATCGTATCCTACTCACTACTTTGGATGAGGAGTGATTCTTCCTGTCCCTTCCCTTCCTGGATGTTTTCAGGGTTGTTATCTGAGGAGGTTTTCCTAATGATGCTTGTTCCAGTAGCTTCCTGTGTCTTCTCTACACTTTCTGGATGATACAATGATTTATGTTGCACTAGTGGAATCAAATGAATGGTTTGATATCAAGCTGCTTACATTTAGCAGCTGTTGCATAGCTTTCTTTGGGTAGAAGCAGCATGGCACAGCTTTGGGGGTCTCAGGGAGTCTGCTGGGTTTCAGCTCACTGTGACAGCAATGCCAAAATGTCCCTGCTGGCTCAGTGGTGGTGACACCAACAGCACACAGCTGCTCTGTGCTGGGAGACCCTAGTTCCCTGTGCTTGCTGTTCTCCACAAGTGGGAAGCAATGTGCATCTCATGGAAACAGCAGCCCTTCCCAGCCCTCCAGTCTCTCCAGTGATAAGCCCTTGGCTTCTGCAGTGCTCTGCTTCCCCTCTGATGGATGAGTGGATGATGGGAGCTCTGGTCCCCTTGGGGGGATCTCACTGGGGGAAGCAAAGCTATACTCCAGGAGGATGCTGTGGCAGTATTTCCAAGTCAAAATACTGTGGTTTGAGGCCATGTGATTCTTTTAGTCAAGGGAGAAGGAAGATTTTTATAAAGAAAGGAGACATTTTTCATGAAAATCTAGTTGGATGCAGCAGCTAATTGAATTTTCTTTCAAAGTGCCTTTTCCCCCCAGCACTGCCAGTCCTGTGCAATGCCAGCATAAGTTACCTGCTGCCCCTAAGCTTCAATTCATCTTCAACTACTGTGGCCCAGCAATCAGGATTAGTATTTTACCCACACTTCTGCCCTGCCGAAAATTTTAAATCAACATTTTAAATCAACAAACTGGGTTAGATGATGAAATTTTCAATATTTTAATTGCAAGAGATGAAAAGGAGTGAGAAGATGGGCAAAGGAACACAGCCAGGCTGTCTGAAACAAGATGGTAGCATGACTCTTGTAGAGAATATGCTTGCTTTCCTTTGATGAAACTGTTTCCTAAGACAGCTGTGATTCTCTGAGAGGTTAGCACCATGCTAATCCTCCCAAAGAAGTTAAATAAAACCACATATTTAGTTTTCCTGAAACAGAAGGGGAGTTATTGTGTAATTGCTAGTGGTCTATTTCATACAAGTCAAAAGTTTTTGAAATAAGAATGTATCAGGTTTTAAGAAGCAAGAAAACCTAAACAGTTTCCTCTTTTTTGGCACCTCTCACAGTGTTATTTTAGGTGTGAAGCAGCTCAAGTGAGAGTTCAGCCATAAATCCCTATAATATTTTACTGGTCCTGTTTTACACTGGAGATCAAAGATCAGAACTGTAAGCCTGTCTCCATGTTGAGTCCAAGGACTTCAAGACATTAACTTTTGACACCAGCAGGTTGTCAGGGTGTTGGTATTTTGATAATTTTAGGCTGAGTAACAGAGAGTTGCTCGAAATCTGAATTCGTGGAAGTGTTGATACAACTCCTGAGGAGAAATCTTGGCTCATAAACAAATTGCCTATTTCCTTTGAGTGTCTTTTAGTGTACAAGCAAGAGATTTGCCGAGGCCACTCCATTGTTGGACTTTGTTGTCCTCCTCCCAGCTCTAGTGGAAAGTCTTGGTTAATGAAATCCCTCCCCATCAGATTGACTGTGGGAGAAGGATCACCTTGGGAGTCAGCAGTGGTCATAACCAACCTGAACCAAGAATTAAGGGGCAGCCAAAGCAGGATACCAGCAGGATGAAGTTGTTTGAAGGGAGCAAAACTGCTCATGTAACTCTGTGAAGATAAGGGATTATGCTTGACCAGGGTTTGTTCCTTTTTCCCGTTGGTTTGCTGACCAGTTTTCCCCTTCTGCTCCTTGAAAAGCTGCTACAGCGACTCCATTGATCAGAGCTGCTCTGGGCTAACCTGCTCTGAACATGGCCAGTGAGTTAGTTCTGGCTGCAGCAGATGTTTCTGATTTTATAGGGAACAAGAACTTTTATCATCCCAGCATGCGTGTGCTCGCTCCCTCCCGCTGCCCAGCTCTCTAGGAATGAGTCCGAGACTGGAAACTCACATTTGGTTTCTGGAAGCACTTTATTAGTTGAAGAGGCAAAACAAAATGAACCCCAGGGCTCTCCCAAACAGGGATTTAGATCTTCCCGTGCAGGGGAGCCAGCTGCTAAGCAGTGTGACCAGCCTTGCTGTTTTATGATGCCAGCATGATGGTGTGTAGGACCCCTCCAGCCCCAGAAGTGCCCCCTCTCACTTTGGTTTTCCA
Organism: Regulus satrapa; assembly: GCA_013396955.1. NCBI lineage: Eukaryota > Metazoa > Chordata > Aves > Passeriformes > Regulidae > Regulus > Regulus satrapa. The sequence goes on along the minus strand of VWZN01005863.1, from coordinate 386,355 downwards.
GTGAGGCCATTGCTTTGGCTTTTTTTGGATGTGTGGCTGCCTGCAGGGAGAACCAGTAGCATGGAGCAGGCTGTCAGGCAGCGCTGGACAACTGTCTTGAGGGTAGCGCTGAAGATTTTGCATTTAGGATGTGGAAATGGAGAGAGAAATCCTCTCTCTGTGGTTTGATTTGAAATGCAGACCTGCAGCTGCCAGCATTGTGGATATCAGCCTTTCACTCAAAGAAGTGCCCTTTCCAGTATCTCTTGGGCACTGCTAGGCTTGTGAGGAGAGATGATGTCCTTTGTTAGCCTGACTGATACAGAGGGATTAAAACCAGACAAGCTCTCACCACCCAAGCCCTGGTTTCTATGACACATTCATTAGAAAGGATTTCCTGGGGGGTGTAACTCCTTTTTTACATTGTAAATTTTTTTTTGCCTAGCCCTGCTGGGCCTCTCTCTCGCTCTCTCTGTGTATTTCTAGATTCAGCTACATTTATAAACCACTTATTCCAGGTTTGTGACCCCTGTATAAACCCAGGTGATTTTATTTCCATCTACAGTAAGATCAGGCTGAATGATGTGATTGATCCCCAGCACAGGCACATCCGCAGCAATTTGCCAAGGAAACCCCTTGCACTGAGGTGCTGTCCCTCGGCAGCGTTTCAGCTCGCTGGATTCCTGCGTGCCCTGGCACTCCACGGGACAGCTGGCAGGCTCTGCTGGCTCTTGGCAGACAGTCACGGGAAGGGCAAAGCATTTAAAAGGTGCCAGGCAACCTCTGGATTATTCGAGGCCATTCTACACGGCTCTGATATTTTGCAAATCTGGACATTAAAGATGTGCTTAGGGAAATCTCCTCTCGTCCCGTGTCTCTGTCAGAAAGAGATGGAGATAATCCTGTTGCCGGTGTTCCTCTGGGCTGCCCCTGGGATCACTCCTGGAACATCTCGCTCTCTGTGTGTGACACCATTGTGACACCTTTGTATGTTAAATGCTGGCCTTGCAATTACTGGGAATCCTTTCAGGCTGTGACCATATCATGTTAAGGGAAAAGGAAATGTGTATTTTTAACTTAAACTCCTGTGCCTTGTGACAGTTGGTTTATTCTCCCTGTAGGGGGTGAAGAGGAATCGTGATGTTAAAGCAGGAGGCAGTCAACCAAGACTGTTGTGGTGTTGGAAACAGGTTTATTTTAATTCAGTAAGGTAGAATAAATTGAAATGCCTTCAGAGCAAGGTTGCATTATGTTATGTATGTGTTTGCTGGGCCCAGGAAAAGGTTGATTGCTTTCTTACTCTCCCATGAGACTTCCTCCATGGCTTAGGTTAAGTTACTTCACCTAAAGTTTCTCTCCTGTAAAACAAAGGTAGCACAGGCTGGTGCTTCCCTAACAGTAGATTTGTTACAACTAATTGCTTGGTGAGTGTTTAGTGCTGTAATTATGGTCTGAGTTAAAGCTTTGCTTGTGTTTCACATCATTGAAAGCCCTTCCATTGAATTACAGCCTCTTGAATTGGATATTAATCCTGCTGAAGTACACTTAAAGCGAGCGTGGGCTTTGGTGCTCCATGTAGGCATTTCCCCAGCAAACTGGTACTGCTCCAGGAGATGTGAAGGGAAAGAGGATGTGCAAAGGCACACAGATATTCAGTAAGTACAGACCATTATCAGATGATGAATCAGAGCTGGGGAGAGAGAGAAATGCAGCTTTTAATTCTGGTGGGAAAGGGCATGGGAGCTTTTATTAAATTACTAGCACATTGTTCACCGTGACCTGAACTTCGGGGCCTTAAGGTGGTCATGGGTGATCTTAGGCAGGCAGGGATTTCCAAGAGTCTACAAAGCTATTTTCTCTCTTTTCTGATCTGGGTTGGCATCACTTACACTAAATTTATACCCTTGTGGTGCAGGTCCTTCTAGGCAGCATGGCCAAGCTCACGTACGGGGTCTGTGAGTTACGAATGTGACAGTATTGTTAACATTCTGTTCGCAACTGCAATAACAGAGTTGGCAGCCTTTGTGTTGTGGGAAGCAGCTTATCATAAGCTGTGCCCTTGTGACCTTCCAGGCAAACCAGGGCTGCTGATTCATGGTGTGACTCCCTGACGGCCCCAGACCGTACAGTTAACCTTTTGGCACTAGTGTGCACTGCAGTTAGAAGGGATTTATAGCCATACTCTGGTGCCAGACCACAAATGTGATTAAATATTTTAAGTCTTTCCTTCAAAGGAAAAGGTAAGTGTAAAGTGTGTGCACTTGAGGAGAAAACAGACGCCTGACGCTGTTTTTTCTTACTGTTTTGAGGAACAGGGGTTCTCCTGCCTCCAGGTTGAGAAAGTTATCTCTGAAATCACTAAATAGGTGTTAGTTTGGAAGAGCTGGGATTTGTATGCCAGTCAGCTTCCTGCTGCTCTTGTATTTACAGGCTGGCACACAGAGCAGTCAAAACGGAAACTAAATTAAATAGCTAAATTACTTTATGGCACACAACTAGAGCATTTCTCCCTGTTTTTCTGAAAAGCACCATTCCATGTTGCCACTCAAAATAAACTAGAGGAATAATGTGGTGGTTCTTTGAGGGCAGTTATTGCTTCTTCACAAAGGTAAACAATGAGAAGGGAAGTCAGAAGTGAAACTCAAATAATGAGTTTTGCTTCATTAAGCAGCTGCTAAAGATTATCTTTAATACAGACTTCACTTAGGAAATAACTCAGGGATGGTGGAAATACTTGGAGCTACTCAGGTTTGCTCTAGCATGAATATGCTCAAAAGCGTTAGCTTTGTTGGTGTAGTCAGGTGAGTAATTTGTGATTTGATAATTCAATGTTCAGCAGCAGAAATATTGTTTAGTTATAAGGAATTAAAACGTGGGTTTAAAACCCTGCCAGAAATTTACGTTGGCTGACATTTTGTTCAAATTTTGAGTGTAATAAAGTTATTCTCCATTTGCAAATAGCATGGTCAATAAAACATAAATAGTACATAAAACAGGTCCTTTTATTTATCTCACCTATATCTACAAGTTCCTGTCTGTGCTGCAAAGCATGGTTCAATTCTTCATTGAAGCCAAGCACACTGTGTCACATGGGAGAAGTTTCATTAATGCTTGGTGGAGATTTACTTGCATTTACTTCTTGGTTACATGGTATTCAGTGGGAAAGCAAGAAACACAATTCCCAAATCCCATCTCTTCAGCTCCTGACTGCCAGGAAGGTGTTTCTTCAACATTAAATTTCCCAATGTGCCCAGCCTTCCTCATTCTTTCCAGTGCCAAAGCGGCAGTGGGAAAGAAGTGGAAAACAGAGCAAACTTTGTGACCTTAAAAGTTGCAGTGTAAGTGTTTGCATAACCAAGGATGCAGATTGCTCCAGGATGCTTACTCCATCCTTCCGAGGGGAGCGCTGGGAATGAGTCCCAGGTTGGAGACTGACAGCTGCTCTGGTCTCACTGAGGGATGGGGCCGATGCGGATGTTGGTGGCCATGTCTGGAATCCTCTCATTTCAGAGGATTTGCTTCATTTCCTCATTCCGTGCCAGCATGCTGCCTGCCATGTGATACAGCTCTGGCATGGGTGATGCATCCCAGAGCTGTGACGTGGCCACTCCTGCCACAGAGAACATTGATGCTGACAGCCTAACACTTTTCCTCTCTACCAGCTGTTCAGGGAAGCTTGTCCACACTAAAAGCTTGTTTCTCACCAAGGCTCTCTTCTGTTCCAGGTGGTCCCAATGCTTCCCAGGCTGCTCTGTGAGGAGCTCTGCAGTCTCAATCCCATGCAAGACAGACTGACGTTCTCTGTGATTTGGAAGTTGACTCCAGAAGGCAAGGTACCTCAGGCAGCAGGCAGTCATCCTGCTAATCAGTCCTCCCTTGGTGGCCAGCCCCTACTCTTGTAGTGGTAAAAATGCCGTCCCTTAACACTCGGGTGGTTAGCAAAGGTGAACAATACTGGAAGGTGCAGGACTGTCCCTGTGTCTTGTCTTGCTGATGACATGCTGTGGAATTTCGAACTGGAATAGTCTCCCAACATGGTTGGGAAAGGATGAATATGTGTATTAGTCTCAGGAATGAAGAATGTCCTGCTCCTTGCTAGGTCACTCAACCATTTCATGTCTTACCTGCAGCAGCAATTCAGAGCTCATGCTTTGGGTGGGAGGAGATGTGCCCCCGACTCCAGCCCTTGTGCTGGCGGGCAGTTGTGCAATGCAGCACATGTGGCAGTGTGCCTCTGTGGCCTCTCTGCTGAACAGACTGTTTAATTCCTCTTCAGAGCTGTAGATTACATCAATCCAAATAAAGCATGATAGCCCTTCAGCAAGGGCATGGCTCCATCCTCTGCATATGTTATTTCCAGGGAGCAGTTGTGGAGGCTGTCTGTTGGTGCACTGAGCTGCCTTCAGCTGCCTGCCACCACTCCCCAGGTCTTCATTTCTCTCCCTATTCTGCCACGCTCTTTGTTACCCTAAAATCTCCTCTTTAGTGATCACAGGGTCCCATTACTAACCAAGGAGGGCTGAAGACTGGCAGTACCCAGAGCACTCTTTAGTCGATGCAAAATGCATTTTGTGTATTCAGATTTTTTTTCAGCCACTGTTGTGCTCAACTCTTTCTATAGACAGTATTTCTTGTGCCAGTTTGGTAATTTTTCACAAAGATTCATCACCTTGTTATTGCCCCAGCTGCTCTAAAGGATGCTGAATCTATCTTTGTGTTTTAGCACAATACAGTTGCAGTCCTGATTCTGTATTTCTGCAGTGAGTCCCTGCTCTGGCATTGAGGTGGGTTGTATTTGTCCCCTGTGAAAAGTGTTCCCCTTCCTATAGCAACAGTGTGATTGCTCATGAGACCTTTTAAGAGTAGCTACTAGGTAGACCTTTTATTGACTCTGAGTTGTCTTTGAACAGCTAAAAGTCAAGTCTTAATTAAAATAAGCCTTCAATTACATCTGGTCCCTTGTCCCATGCAATATATCAGTTGTTTTTCAAACAGTGCTCAGTCCAGCTCTGTCTGACAGTGTGAAAATAGAGGAGCTGTAGCATTCAGCTCAGGGAGCAGACCTCTGGAGTGATCTGGGCCATGGCCATGCTGTCCCTGGGAGAGCAGACTGCCCGTGGCCATCTCAGCAAACTGGTTTCTCCTGCAAGGCCTTTCAGGGTTACAGTCTTACTCGAGGTCACTCGATGTGGATGTCAGGTGAAGGCTGGAGAAGAATTTATTCTTTTTAAGAGGAAAAGTGGTTGTAAAGCTTTTGCCCAGGAGGGCATTCTTCTAAAAGCTGGTATTTCTAGGTGTTACTATAGCTGTAACTCAGTGCAAACAGAATCACTTGCTGCCCACGCTGTGCTGAGTGAAAGGGAGGTGGCTCAAGGGCCTCAACACAGCCCTTGAACCTCAGCTGTTGGAGAGCCATGAGAGCACTGACAGTGAGGACAGAATGTTGCTCAGGACTATGGGTTTTTCTCAAAAGCAGGCAGAACTGAGCAAGCCTGATCATAACTTTAGAAATCCTTTAGATGCTGGTGTTCTGCGTGGACTCTGAGTGCACCAGGCTTGCTGTGATGGGGGAGACCTTGCAGACTGATCTTGTGGGCTGCTCATTGTAATCTCCAAGTCCCAGCTCACAACCCCCAAATGTGCTCCTGCGCTGTGCCTTGCCCATCCCTCAGCCCTGGTACATGGGCCAGCCCATGGAGCTTGCCCATTCCTCCAGTGGGGTTTCCAAAGCAGGGGCTCCTGACCTACTGGATGTGCATCCCCCATCACCACGAGAAGCTGAACCATGTTGGACAGATGCAGCAGAACACAGAGCAGGTGCTGCCAGCACCGTCACGGCAGTTCTGTCCAGCTTTGGGGCTTTCTCTTCCTTTCTTTCTCCACGGCACATTGGAAGAGACACACAGACAATAACCATGAGCTGATGGTCAGAGCGCTTTACATTGCAAGATGCCACTCGCTGCAGCCCTGTTATTAAAGCACTTCCAAATTAGAAGTAAGCTTAAAGGCCCTGTGACTTTCAGAGCTCTGAGTTGCTGAGTTATACAGCACGTATGTTCTGTAATGCATCAGGGAGGGAGGCAGCAAAGGTATTTTGGGAATCAGTCCCTTCCTATTAAGAAGGATGTTTGTCTCTGAAGCAGTGTCCTTGATGAGGCTGTCACAGAGAGCTCACTCTTCTCCCTGGGCACTGTCACTTGCAGAGTTTGCCTTGTCCTGTTGGACTGATGAAGGGGTAAGGTGGCACTGGCAGCTAAGGCAGAATTACAATTCTCCAGTCATTCTCTGAGCACTTGTGCTTTGAATGGTTTATCACAAACTGCATCTGTCTCCAGAGCCCTCATGCCAATGCTCTTGACTTTTGTGAAGAGCCTTCTGCCCATATCCCTTGGTGCTTTGTCACTGTCTTGATGAGCTGTTGGATTCTCTTATATATCTCAACTGAAAAAAGGCTTTCCTGCCTGCTTTAGGAAATAATTCTGAATTCCTACTTCTATACCAGTATTCTTTAAGGAAGTTTAAAATGGGAGTGGATTCTGGTTTAAAATAAAATAATTTTATAAGCAATTTATTGAACATTTTCCTCTCAATTCCAAAGTCGTTTGGAAACCCAGAAAGGTTCCTGGCTTGAGTTTGGACCTAGAGCCATGGACATGATCAGAGAAGCAAGGAGTCAGTGATTGTCCATCTGTCCTCCAGACCCAGCGAAGTCCTACTCGGGCACTTTCACAAGTGCTAGTCAGACACTGGGGTTCCTGCAGTACTCCTGAAAACAGTGTTTTAAGGCCAGCCCCTCATGCCCTGGTGGCCACACTTGAAGTCATTCTGCTGTGTTTTCGGCAGGAGAGCCTCTCTTGCATGTGTGTATTTGCCTGTTGTCACTCCTGAGCCGTCTGGTGACCTGTGAGTCAACAGATTGGTTTCAACTGCCAGGTGGTCTGAAGTTCTTTGAGCTCTGTGAAGGAGGGAAGTCATGCAGAGGGAGGGAGATCCAGGCAGTCCCCTATGTATATGCACAGTTTATTGTTACCTGTTATCTTGCATATACACATGAGTAGATGCTAGAGAATCTATATGGGCAAAAGGCCTGAAAGTCTCAGTAGGACAAGATCTTCACTCAAAGATCACAGGTACTGGGGAAGTCTGGTGTCATTCCTCCCAGTGTTTGTACAACTTCCCAAGCTTTCGTGCACGGCAAGAACGAATCCTCACATCAGTTTACACTTTGCAATTTTGCAGATCCTTGATGAGTGGTTTGGGCGGACAGTCATCTGCTCCTGCGTGAAGCTCAGCTACGACCATGCACAGAGCATGATTGACAGCCCTGGGAAGGTGCTGTCACCTGAAGAGCTGCCCCCTGTCTCACCCCAGCACTCGATAGCCGAGATCCAGGAGGCTGTGCTCAACCTGCATCGAGTGGCGCAGCACCTGCGCAAGCAGCGCTTCACCGAGGGTGCCCTGCACTTGGACCAGGTGAGTAAGTCCAGCCCCTTCAGGCTTCACCAAAGCAATTTCACCTTGTGCTCTCTGAAAATTTCCTGGCCAGTCTAAGACCTCCAAGGGTGAAATCAAGGCTGGAATAGGAAGGCAGGTTTGAGTCACAGCATCTTCTTAACGACGGCATCAAATTATGCACCATAAGCACTAAGTAGGATGAAAAGGAAAAAAAAAATCCCTGTTTTTTAAGGAGTGATCCATTTTCCAAGAGTTTTCAAAATCCTAAAACCCTGTTGGACCGGGTAAGTAATTCATACAGTGAAACAAATCATGACAGTGTCGTTCATTATCATGCAGTTCAGATATTAGTGCACATTTCACTGGGAAAGGCTCATCCTCCACATTTCTTTCTGTGCTTGCAATATTCTTGTTTTCCACAGCTTTCTTAGCAGTTGTCTGTGCTGGGAAAATGGCTAAATGTTATCTAAGCTAATACTTGTAAGTGTTGGGTGTGTTTCAGAGGAAAAAATGCTTGTGAGGAGGTTTTCTGTCTGGGGTGATTTAAATAATCTTGTATCAGTAGTGGTTTGTGTCATTTCTATTTTACAAGGAAATCCAGATATTTTTGGCTATCACAGCAAAAAATACTTTTTGCATGATGTTCAGCAGCTCTGGGGTGGCTTCTGATAGTTTTGGTGGACAGGAGGTTCCAGTAATTTGTAGAACCCAGTGATCTTCCTGAGAAAGAGACAAAATAATCTCTTAATATAAGGAAGCTTTATTGTTTCATTTTGCAAAATGAGTGTGAGTCAACATAAGGATATTGCTGAGAAAGAAGCTAGGAGTGGTGTAAACAGGGCTATTGTATGTAAAACATATGTTGTAACCCTTCCATTTTACTCAGCATTGTAGCATTGTTTCCAGTTGCAGGAAAGTCCAATTTTAGAGAAATCATTGCAGAGCAACAGGAGCAAGAAGTGTCTGTAATCTGTGACCTTCCCCAAGAGAGCACACGGCTTATTCTGGTGAAGCTGCTGTGGAGAGGAGGCAATGTGCTTTCCCCTGTATCTAGGATGGACAGAATGACAATTTTGTATCTTGAGTTTCAGCAGAGGAGTTTTTATTTTAGGATAAATCTTCTGCTGTAGGCAGTGTGGTGTCTGAGGCGATCTTGCCTACGTCTGTTGTAGTTCTAGGAGGACTGGTTCAGCACACGTAAGTGAGCCTGGAGCAAGGACATTTGCTTAAGGTCCCCCTAAATTAATTTTAAAATTATATTAAAAGAAGTTTTGGAAATCAAGCTTCCACTTTGAAGTTTTCTTAAACCTCTTCTGGGACAGGGACTTCCTTCTTGGAGGTTTAGCATACAATGGCTAATAAACTGGGCCTTTGTTCCCAAGCACACCCTGAATGCTAAAGAAACATAAAAATCACAGCTTTTGCACGAGATCAGCTGCCTGGGAAAACTTGGAGGTATCTGGCTTTGAAAAAAAGTCCATGGTGACTGGGAGCTGTGGCCCAGAAAAGTCACCAGCTGCCTTCCACAAGTCACTGTTACAGTATAGTGCTGAGTGCTCGCTGTGTGCCCCTGAGTTGAGTTACCTGTTATCAAACTAACCTCAGGGGAAATATGTTTTCAACCAGCTGTGACATTTTCAATGGGAGGATTTGGCCAGGGAAGCATCCTGTTCCAGTGATAGCCCATAAAAGATTAGCTGTGTTTTGTTTTGCTCTGTGCTCCTACAGAGGAGCCATTAAAGGGAACATATTGGAGCATCATTTGAGAGGTTGAGATTAAAAGCCACAGCTAAGGGCACTAGAGGCAGTTGATTCCTTCTCAGCCTAGTTCCCAGCCATCATGATAAACTGAGTTATATCTCACAAGTGGCACTTTACACTGTGCAGAATTTCTCTCCCCTGGCAAGAATGTCAAAGTAACGGTCTTTGAGAAGGAAGCATATTTTATATCAAGGGACACTTTCACCACACTTAGTCAAGTACTGCCCTGATAGCTTTATTTTGACAAACTACACCCTCCCCAACCCACGGAGGAAGTGGTTGCTCCAAGGCCTGAGTTTGAGCAGTGTGTGAGGGGCAGGTTTGTGGACATGGCCAGTGGCATATGGCAGGACAAAGCAATCTGTGTCTTTTAATAGAAGGGGACTGGTTCCTCTACTTTTGCTTCCCCAGTTCCCTGAGTTCCCATGGGCACAGTTGTGTGCCATGTCCCGCTTCCAGCCCCAAGTGAGCAAGCAAGGGTGGATCCAAATGGGAAACACACCTTTCTAATCACTGGACCTCTCACTGATTTCCTGTTGAGTAATGTAAAACCTGAACAATGAAAGACAAACTCCAGCAGGAAGCTTGGGGCAATGAATTATCGGATTCCAAATAAATATGTGAGTGAAGGAAATTATCATCTCACAGTCTTAAGGGAGGGGTGGCTGGGCATGCATGACTCCTGTGCTTTTTTTTCCAAGGGATGTGAGCCCTCTTCCTATACATTGTGTTATGTGTGATAGTTCTACCATGGGGTAACTCGTGATTGAACAGTGACGACCTTTTTTTGCTTACTTCCACCCTGCCATTTTCAGTGTGAAGTGTTCCTTTGCTTTTTGTTGGTATTAAGAAAATCCTGGGGGAAAGAATCTCCCATTCTCCTTTGCCGCTGACTGTGGTTGCCCTGGGTTGATGCTCTCCCTGTCGGCCTCAGTTTTCTCTTTGGAATGATACTGATCTATCCCATAGTATCCATGTAGTTTAGAATTTATTCCCCAAAACTAAGAACATGTCTCAGATTAAGCCATTCGTGGGCATATCTTTATAACAGAAGAAATATTGTCTGGCCAGGGTGCTCCTTTGACCTGACACAGGATGGCTCCTGTAGGATGCAGCAGTGTCAGTGTCTCACCTGCTGGGGTGAGAAGAATGTTTCCTCTTTGAATGTCACTGGCAGATTTTTATGACCTAATGTGAAAGCAGCATCTGCTTGTCCAAAGTTTTATCTTTTAGTAGCAATTTTAGAAACAGGAATCTCCATAACTCAACGGATGAAGCATATACTTTTTTTTAAAATAATTTCAAATAACTTAGGAGTTACATATCTGGGTCACACAGAAGACCATGAGACATTACAGAGATAGTACACAGTCTGGAAAGCTTAGGATTTGTGGGTTCAGTGTCAGTATAAGTACACGGGCTGGGTAATTTTGAGTTCCTGCTTTAGTTTAATCCTGGCCATGACTTTAACCTATATACCTGTGACCCGATCTTTCCCCCTACTCCCCATCTCCTTTCATGCCTCTGCAGAGGTCTGGGAATCCTGCTGGGATTGCAGGGAATCCTGTTGCACTGAGGACCTTGTTTGCAGCCACAGTCACACATCTGTCATTCCATGGGGATCTAGCTGTCCCTATAGGCCCCTTCTGGGGCTTTTTCCCTAGAATATGGTTTCCTGTGCTGCCTGCCAGCTTCCTAGTTCCAAGAAGCAGCTGAGCAGAGTTTTAAAGATTTAAAGACTTTGCACCTTCAGCAGTTAAGAAGCTTATGAAACTTTGTCCGCACAGACAGAGATTAATGTATTTCTTTTCCTTCTCATTCAGAGCTGCAGCTTTTAGGGGCAAAGGCAAGAAGTCTTGTATGTGACTAAGAAAAAATGTTCAGGTATATACAATATTCTCTTCCCCCCAACACCTCCTTCCTGCACAGGACCATGAAATGCCACCCCTGTGCTGTCCTCTCACAGCTCCTGGTGTACCCAGCATATAAACTGGAGCAGAGATCTGACCTGGTTTAAAAAGCAAAGTGAGCACAACCCAGAGCTTTCCTTTTTTTTTTTTTCCTGGCCAGGTTACTTTGAAGCTGGATCACTTCCCCAGCCCACAGCTTTTAGAAATACTAGCCAGAGAATCAGATAGAAACTTGCTTTCAACAAAAACCATCAAGTTTGCAGAAAAGCTCCTTAGCTCCAGCCTGCCTAGAGGAGACGTGCTGATAAATGGTTCTCTTTTGGCCTCAGCAGTTTAGAAATGAATCATGAGGACAGATGCCTACGGGAAGACAGGTTAAAAAGGATTTCTGTGCCTTTTTAAAATGAGAATACCCCAGGATGCTGATCTGTCTCTATGACAACTCTGTGAGCTGAGCGTTTTCTTTTGTTGTGCTGGTGATTCTTCCTTTACCAGGACACTTACACCTGGGTGCTCAAAATATCAGCATTGACCAAAGTTCCTTGTGAGAACAACCCAAAGTGCATTTGCATTGTACTAGATAATGGCACTGAATTGTTTGCTAGAGTAGCTTCTCTCCTTGTTTTCTGCAAAACAGACATTCAGCTTTGCAGGTGTGGGAAAAGGGAAGAAAAAAAAGGACAAAGATGACAAAGATGAGAGTGTTACACAGATTTAAATATTGAATTGGTAGTGAAGTGGTCCCACTTCTGCTTGCTCCCGGCTTGTGTATGATGCCATTGTTTTGTCATGTGAGCAAGGGTTGCTGTTCCCTGTGGGTCTCTATTGTTTTGAGTAACTTAGAGGTAGAAAAAATTCTATTATTGTAGCTCTGTAGCACACTGGAGGCCTATGGTCTTGTCCCGTGGCTGCTGGGGATAAGGAAGACAATGATCTTTGAGAATAGCTTTGTTTATTTAAGACTGGTGGTACTGCTAAAGTAAGAGAGCATTTAAAAGAGCTTCAGAAAAAGTAGGGAAACAAGCTCAAAACTCCTGAACACCAAGATGTGTGTGCAGAATGCCAGCTCCAGACCACCCAGATATGTGACACAGGGGATTTAGTAGCCAGCTCTGCATGGACTATGAAGCCCTCACAGCCTAGTCTGCCTATTTGATGCAAGTGGCTTTGAGAAGTTGACTCAAGACACTCACACATGGAAAGCAAGGAGGAGGAAGGACACTGCATGTGCAGGATGTGACACTGTATGTTGGGAAATTTCTTTTTTGGTTGTGGCTAATGGGATAAGACAGAAACATGTATTTTTAGACAGTTGTCCTTGCTGATGCTGTTTAATTGTAAATCTCAAGAACCACAAATTAATTACTCTCATTATTAAAATTTTCCAATATGAGCAACTGCTGGAAATAATTATGGGGAATCGTTTTGTCATGTTTCCTGCCGCATATCTGTATAGTAAGCATTCAGGTCTTTTATTCTTGCTTTGTGAAAGTAATAAATATTTCCACCCTGATTAAACAGTCATTGAGTGCAAAATACAGTTAATTAGTATACAAATGGAAGACTTAGGCTTGGAAGAAGTGTTTAGATGGGACAGAAAAGGGCTATAATGTTGCACAGACTTCAGTCTGAGGTGTTTCCTTTAATAGAATGTTCTGAATTTATGTCTTAAAATGCTGGGGCAGTCATCCTGGCTTGACTGCTCCCTGGAGTGACCCTTAGGTTTTCTGTCCAAGGCTGCTGTGTGTGCTACCCTGCGCACTGAGTGCATGGACTAATCAAGGGAAGAGTAAATGGCTTTGCTGCAGCCCCTGACTGCATCTCTCAGTCAGTCTCTAAAAGAAAATTGTGGCGCTCATTGCATGGTATGTGACATTGGTAACAAATTCATCTTGGATTTGATTCCATCAGGGTAGGTTGAGGCATAGGTACCTGGCTGGGCACTTCGCTTTGGAGCAAGAGAAAATCCAAAAGGCCCATCTATAAAAGCCTGAAAACTGCTATGATCCGTAAAGAGCAACAGTGCATGAACATGACAGCAGAGGCAGGGTGGGCAGTATGTACGGGGCTGGGAGATAAATGGAAACAGACTGACAAGAAGCTTTCACTATTCACTTCCTATCACAATTCTACCATTGTCTGCTCCTTCTCTTTGATGTCTGGTTAAAGAGACATCACTGAAACCCAGAATGGGGACAGCAGGTGCTATATGATCATTATGGACAGTTGCTTATACTGTGTGATACATAAGGCAGCTGGGGGAGTGTTGGATGTACTTGGAGATTAATTTCCTTTGGGGATTTTGTCTTTTGCATAGCCCCAGTTAATACATCAAAATGAGCATCTGAGGCTGCAGCTTCCTCCTGGGGAATGCTGCTCTTCCCTGCAGGAGTACCCAAAATGCATGTGCAAAGGTGTGTCAGAAAAGCAGGGAGGATTTCCAGCGTATCTTCCCTACAGTACCACAGAGGAACACGGTGCTTGGCAGGGAAATGGGAGATGTCACCACTGTGGTCAGGAGCAGCTACAGCTTAGGTCGGGAAGTTTGCCCACACACCGAGGGTGCACGGGATGGAGGTGTTACAGGGGTCATGTTATAGAAGGGATGTGTGTTGGCTGAGCATCCCTCTGCTTGCATGGAGATGTGTGCATCGCCAGGAGGCTTTAAAATAATTTGATTAAATTAGGATTTTGAGTGGAAAGCTCTCTGAATCTAGTCTTTTTGCCCTGGGATGTTAATGAAGTCTTCCCAGGGGTGTGAGCAGGATTGATGTCCTCGCACACGTCCCGCCGTTCCCCGATGGCTCTTTTAGAGCCGAGCAGCTGTGTCCCAGCAGGAGCAGGTGCTGAAGTGGTCGAGCTGGCTCTGGCAGGAGGGGAGAGTCAGATGCTGGAGCACAGGGCTCGGCTGTGGAGCACTGTGCTGGGAGCCACTGCAGCCAGATGTCTGGGCAAACAGAGCCAGGAAGGAGCTCCCCACACAGTGGTGCTCTGGCATTAATTTACCCTCAGTAATGCAGGAGTGGGTTATGACTTTATTCTTTCTGAAGAAAGTATTCCAGCCACTAGCTCAGATATTCAAGACCTCCAGTGATGTACAAGTGGTTTTCTTCTAAACAAACTCAGGTTAACCCTTGAGTTTTATTCAATCTATCACAGCCGTGCAAGCTGAGAAACTTCTCTCTAAAAACCAGGTCTTTTGCTTTAGTTTTGAGATGCTGTGACACAGCAGAAGTGTTACCTGTTCTTTTACCTGCTAGCCTCAGAGCAAGTATCAGAGGGGAGGCTGGCTCCTTCCTTCCAGATGATGGGAATGGTATGAAGAGGTGAACAGTTGCCTGAGCTCACACGGTGTGTTGGTGGCAGAGCTGGCAGGACTTTATCTGATTCCCCTGCCAAATCCAGTGCCTTGGGCCAATGCTGACCATTCTCTTCATCTCATGTTTATTACTGACAGCTGTTGAATAAGAACTGATGCTTCTTTGTTTCTGCTGTGTGTTGCTGGCCCAGTTAAGGATGGGTGTTTTTGTCCTGGTTTCCCAGCAGATATCTCTGACAATTCAGAGCAGAGAAACAAGAAGGGCTGAACTATGGCTAGCACATCTCCGCAGTGCAGAAGCAATGGGTGTGTTTCACAAGTAGCCTCTTTTCCCATTCTTTTCAGTTCTTGGGCTTTGCTTATGGAAGTCCCTCCTGCTTGCTTGGGCAGGACATCATTAGACCTTCCAAATTGCTTTGCTTTTTCTGCTGATAGCACCCAGTTGGTGATCAGCCATTGCAGAAGGGGGGGTGAACTGACAGTCATCACATACTGACCTGCAAGCAAGGTGAAGGTGTCTGCAAGCACTCCAAATTCACACATGAAGTACACATCTCTTGGTTCTGTGGATTAGCTGCTCGCAGATGGGTCTTGCCTTTGCCTTGTGACACCAGCCTGGTGTCATCTGCTCACAGGGACCTCAGACAGTGCCAAATAGCATGTCTAGGGGAAATAGAGAGCATCTATGTTGGCTCTGTGTGGTGGAATGTGTCCCAAATGTGATGCTGATAGCTCAGAGGAACAGAGGATTCAGTGCTTGATCCAGCTAAGCAAGCTGCTCACTGGTATTTTTGAAGTTGATGGGGAGAGTAGTGGCTTCTGCTGGCTAGATTTAAAGTGTTCAGGATGGAAGAACTGGTTCTTAATGAAGCAGAAACAAACGGGTTCTTCAGTGTCTCTGATAGCAAGACAAATAAAACCCAGGAAAACACGTTTGTGTAGAGGTGCATGTGGGGTGAGTGCTGGGAGGAAATTCTTATTTTACATTTTTTTGCTGAGGGAACAATCCTTGCTTTGAGAGTCTTGCCCTCCACTTGATGGTGTTTTTCTTCCCTGGTGATGAACAGACGTCATCAGAAAGTCTCTTGTTGTTCCAGATTCTGTTTATCACGTATTTGAACAAAGACTTGACAAGGGGGTTTTTTTTCAGGTATTAATTATAGTTGACTGCATGGCTAATCCATCATCCTCTTTAGATGGAGTCACTGGGTGTTGAGTGATATAACTGCAAATGTGATCAGTCTGCCATAGGTGAAGATGTAGCAGTTCTTTGTCAGAGCCATTTCAGTTTCACCCAACGGATACAGAAGAAAGGCTAATTGTATAATGACAAAAGACAACATTTGGAAGGAGATGAAAGATTCTGACATTACAGTTCTGTGATTTCTCATTTCAATTCCAAAGTGAGAAAGGAAAAAATTCATGGCCACAGCTAATTTTATCAGGTGTTTGTGGGCATGATCTCTCCTTCTGAGTCCTGGGGTATTTTATCTTTTGTCATTCATAGCATGTGGATGCTATGAAGCACAAAGAAGCTCAGAAAGCACCTGTGGTTTTCATAGCCCTCTGAAATGAGACTACAGGAGCCATAGCCAAGATCCCAGCAGCTGAGCTGAGGACAGAGCTGCTCCTGCCCCATCTGAAGAAACCAGTGCCTGCTGAAGTCCACTTTTGGATTTATCTTTAATGTTCCAAGTCCAAGCCCGCATCTTCTGAAATTCTATGTCCTGCTAAAGTTTGCAGTGATTCATTTAGAATACATTTTGTTGAGCAATCTATAGGGTTTACTTTGAAAGCAAGTGGCTTTGAATCTGTCTTGAGTAGTCTGGATTATTTATCTTGCCCTTTTTTGCATCTTCGTGTGGTAACAGGGAAATTGTTTAAGCGAACAAACATAATTCAGAGTATGGATTTCCCCTGAACATGGAATTAGGTAAAATGGGAGCATGAAGAATGACAGATAAGGCTGTTGGTCCACATTGCAGTTGTTTCCTTAGTTGGGATCTGAGGAAGACTTCCTCCCTGGGTGTGCTCCTTCGTTATGCAGCTCTGCATTCACTTGTGGGAGACGCATTACCTGTCATTTCTTATTTCCATCTTGAGGCACAAACACTCATCTCTCCCTAAAGATGTGTATTCACTAGTTATTGCATTGTCAACACCTTCAACCTGCTAACACTACTAAACTTTGCCCTCTGAAGGAAGCATATTTCTATTTTGGATCTCATCTGGTATCTAATATCTTGCATTTGTGCTGATTAGTTATTGACCAAGCTGGCCACAGTCTGTGATGGGCTGCCATGAAATTGGTGGTAACTTGAAAACTAAGCAAGAGGCAGTGAGAGAGTAGCCTCAAGAGTTTGTTGGACTTGAGTGGCAGGAGGGACTTGAGACATCTGGAAGAAACCAGCCGTGCAAAATCACTGTGGAGGCATTTTTGTAGATAATTCCTCTAACTGGGCTTGAAAAACTTGTTTCTGTCACAGAAATACAAACTAACCAAGCAATCACTCTTGCTTGTTTTTTTTTTTTTGTAAAAAAATCAGCCTAGCCTGAATACAACAAAATTTAATTAGTTTGCCATCCTTGACAGTTGAAGTAAACCTGCCCTGTCATGGGTTTGATCTGTCTGATCCTGCAGAACTGGGGAGCTGCAGAGCTGTCGTTTATTGAGTGTCTCATGGCAGTGCTGAAAAATTCACAGTCCCGTGAGTCAGCAGGAGGTTTTGCATTAACTTGAGGGTTGTAGTTTCACCTCAATTTCAAGGTCTCTGTTTTAATCTCTGTTTTAATATTGTTGCTTTTCTGAGGAACAAACCCCTTGATCCAGCTTGCACTTTATTTCTGATTAGCATGTTAGAGTAGAACCTGACCCACGATACTGGGAAATAAAATGTTTAAATAGCTAAAATGGGATTTGAAAAAATGCAATTTATTAAATAATTTCTCACTCATTGATGTGTTTAGCAGGTATAGAAGACAAAATGAACTAAAACAGGCTTTGGCATTTCAGAAAGTGAGTCATTTTTTCTGTTGCATCATGTATAAACTTTTCCCTACTCATGTATGTACGATTGAAATTACTTTGAGGTTTTGAATTCTCACTTCAACTCTGTTTTTTATTATTTTCAAACATTACTGAAAGTGAATGCTGTGCTCGCATTGCTTTGCTGTTTAGTTGTTGATTTTTGTTGGTTTTTTTTTTTTAATAAGAGAATGGGCAAGAGGTGGTTAAATGAGCTGGGAAGTTACTGGTTCCTCATGTTTAGTAGGAGTGAAAGGTAGGTATAACATTGTTCCAGGGGGACCTGCTGACAAATATCCTTTACCCAGGGAGCCAACCTTGAAATCCTTTGGCAGTGTGGTCATCTCTTTTCAGATTCCCAAGCATTTATAGAGGTTCCTTGCAGTCAGTTGAAAGACCATGAACATGGTGCTGTTACAGCCAGCTGAGATAGCAAACAGGTGTGTCTTTCCTTAAAAGAGTGCAAGAGAGAGTACTCTGAGGTTCTCCCCGCTGGAAGAACGCTGTTGCTCAGAATCCCAGGAGTTCTGAGATAAAGACTAAAGCAGACAATGAGCACTGGGAGATGGCCAGATACAAATATGGTATCTGAATGGAATTTCCACAGGCCAGGCCCAGCACAGAAGCCAGCTGGTCTCCACATGCCGGGACCAACAAGATGTTGTACATTTTTCTTGGGATGAAGAAATCCAGCAGACAGAGTTGGGTCAAACCTGTCCTTATGTGCCCACTTTGTAGGGAGAAATGGACACTGCTCAGGAGTGAACTGGGTGACCTTGTTTCTTCAGAGTTCACAGCTGCCTGCAGCCGGGCTCCGCAGAGGGCAGAGAACTTGCCCCAACCCCAAGAAATTGGATGGAGTAACATCACCTAAGCATAATCCCTTCAGGAAAATTGTCTGTAACTTACTTTAGACCCAGCACTGAGGATCAGTGGTGTTTTGCCACAAGTAGCCTTTGTCATAGTGGTAGCACAGTGATGGGTACAAAACAGTTCAGAAGAGGAAAATTTACTGAAAAGAGCTTGAATGGCCAAGAAATGGGTGCTTCCACAGACTTTTCTCCCAACCCTCATTAATTTTCATTGTGAAAGAGGGAAGGGTTTGGAGAAGGGTTTTTTGTTTGTCTGAAATAAAAACCCCCAAGCCTTTCATGTACCTGTTGCCCCAAATATTTCAACTAGTGTGCAGCTGCATGGTCTGTCTTGTCTCATTAGAAACTGGCTTGATCTTCAGTCTTGGCAGATTCCACGAGAGTCTAAGAGATCTGTTAGAAGGATCAAAGGTGACTCTGTGTTATGAGAGGGTAGGAATCTCCCAGCTTACTGAATGTCAGCTGTGACTGTGCAGTGCCTGGCATGTGTTGTGTCAAGGCTCTGCAGTTATGGCATGCTGGAAATGTAAAACTGGAAAGGGCTTTAGGAGATGATCCTTTCCTTTTCCTGGCAGTAGCAGGAGCTCAGCTGGTAGCAGTCCTGTGCCCTGTTTGTTACTGCTCTGTCACTGAGCCTTTGTAGCTGCTGGGACCTATGTAGCCAGAACAAATTCCCCCTGGGGTTGTCTCCGTGACTTTGACCCTCCAGCCATGCAAAGTGTGTGAAAGAAGTTGCTGTTGGACCTGTCCCTCACGTGTCCCCAGTTAGTCACTGCCCGGAATCTGAAATGCTAAAAGCCTTTCAGGGAGCTCAGCTGAGTGTGCCAAGGTCCTCTGGGGTAGAGTTCAGCAGTCTGAAGGGCTCACCTGATTACAGCAAGGTTGTCATGCAGAGTGACTCACACGAGATTATCTTTGATGTCACGGAGTGTTTTTTGCCATTACAGTTGACAGGACAGAGCATGGCCATAATGTGGGTTCGATCCTCCTATGAGCCATTCACTTAAGAGTTGGACTTGGTGATCCTTGTGTGTCCCTTCCAACTCAGAATATTCTGATTCTGTGACAGTCTGCTGGCTGCAGTTGTGATGGGGTTTTGCTTGCTGGGGCTGCAGAGCAGTGCCAGGGTGTGGGATGCCCTCCTGTGCAGTCTGGGCGGCACAGCTGGATGCTCCTGCGGCTGGTGGCATCTCTGTGGGCAGGTGGCACGGCTGAGCCCACCAGTGTGGGCAAAGCCTAGCAGGGACCTTTGCTCTTCAGTTTTAAGTGAGGATTTCAGCTTTAGGTTGGGTTTATGGAAAGCAGTGTGAGGTTTGGTTTACAGAAGGAAAAAAAAAAACCCTGTCTTTTCAAAAAGCAATTTGTTTCTGTTTTCTGTGGGCAAGGCTTCCAAACGGACTCGGTGAGTTCTGCAGTATGATCAACAGGACTGGAAAAAAATACCAAGTGAAGTAACTCAGTGGCTGTGGTAAACATGAACTGGGGCCTTGGAAGTAGCTAATGGCATACCACAAAAGAGTCTCCTTTCACCCACCACGGACAGTGCCAGCAGCAAGCACTGCCAGCGCTGGCGTCTAGCAGAGGAAAGCATCATTTGGCTCCCTTTTGGATTTCATTACTCTTCCTGCGCTCCCTCCTGCTCACAGCAAAAGCCTTTCCAGTTGTAAAGAAGTGAATTGACTGCCTTGGTGTCAGTGATGGATGAGGCGCTTTCTCCCCTTCAAAGAGAGGAGCCGTGCCGGTGAATGCGGGACGGCAGGGTTGAAAAGTCCAAGCGGAACAGGAGAGCCCGTGTGGTGACCCAGCTGTCAGGCAGGACACCCTGGGGACAGCTCCCGCCGCTGCCCTGCCACTGGGGAACAAAAACCACTCTCAGCACGCTCGCCCGGCCTCAAGGTTCTTTTTTTATTATTTTTTTTTTGTCTGTGTCCTGCTCTCAATGGACTTGGGCACATCCCTGAACACAGAGCGGCCGTTTGTGCGGGTTCAGGGAGCCTCAAAGGCTTTCACAGGGAGCTCCTCCAGGCTGCACAAAGCAGGGTTACCACGCTGGTACTTGGGAGATCTCCTTTCAGGCGTCCATGGCTAATCATATTAAAGGTGACCTCGTGGGCAGCGCTCCCCATTGTTGCCATATGTTTTGTCCAGTGCTTGAGTGATGTTGTGCATTGGAATTTATTCATGCATCGCCTAATTTAATCACCAGGCTTAATCCCCTCTCCTGTTCTACACCCTTAGAATTTACTGGCTCCTTTCTAGCCTCCCCGTGCATTGTTTGGGTCTCCTTCACTAATACCGATGCCTGGAGATACTTTTATTTATTTATTTACTTTCAGAAAGTATTTAAAAATGTAATCTCAACCGTAAGCTAAACAACTTCTCCAAAGGGAGAGCAAGCACAGTGAGTGCTCTAGCAGGCTGTTCCTTCTTCTCTGTGATCTTTTTCTTCCAGCTTTTTCATAGAGGAATTAGGGATTAGGCTCCTGGGTTTTAAAAAAAAAATAAAAATACTATGAATGGAAAAATGACTGAGAAAGTGGTGTGTCTCCTTTTAATATTGTTGGAATAAATAACTAATTTTTAAAACTTGACTCTCTCTGTAAAATATGGTGTTGGTTTCTGCCTTTAAAACTTACCACTTTGGTATGGACAACTCCTATTCCAGGGATGACTGGACAAAATTAACCTAACAAAGACCCAAGCCTATCAAGCTGGGAAACTGGAAAGCCTGAATTTTGCAAAGGAACTGCAAAACTCAGAGAGCTCTGCAAGAGTTGTTGTGCTCCACAGCAGACAGACATTTCTAGGGAGCAGGCCTTTGCAAAGTGTCTTATAAGGATAATTTCTAAAGATTTTGGTAAGATTTCCCTGCTCCAGCTGATGCTGCCTTGTAGAGAGGTATGTTAAACATGGGAATTTGGGATGCAGTTGTTATTGTGACTTGCTTTAGGTATGGATGGGAGCAGTCCTGGCAAGGGAAGGCTGTGATGAGATTTTAGGGTGATACACAGTCAGGTTGCTTGTATGCTGAACTTGCAGGGGCAGGAAATCTTACACTTGCTGAGGCAGATTGTTAAATAAACAACCTCATGCTTTGGTTCAGTTCTGGGATTGTCCTGCTCCACACACAGCATTGCTGGTAGCCACACCTCTAAACAGTGGAACCCATCCTGGATATCTTTGAAACCTTAAACATAGATTGTACCTGAATTACAGCTTTGAGGTTCCCTTTGCATGTGGGTGTGCACAGGCACACGAGAGATCCCTGCAGCCAAGTTCTCACACATGAGCTTGCTGATCTTCTCTGACTGCGTGCCACGTTTTAGGTTTGATGGGAGGAAGGAGGGATGATGTAAAAAGGTTGCAGATTTGTGGCTGGTTTTAAAAATAGTTTTAAAATATTATGTATCTTCATTTTAAAGAAATGCAATCCTGCTTGGAAACCACAGCTGCTGAACATAAACCATGTTGAGCCCCTTACATGTGTTTAGTCACAGCCTGCTGTGCATTAGCACTGGAAGAAGATTCCCTGATCCTACTCCCCACACTCCAGCCCAGGGATCCACAGCAGCATCACAGGCTCTGACATCCATTTGGCCCTACAGAAATACTATAGAATTTATACCTTTTCAGTGTGACCTTTGCCAGAGCCCTTCCTGAAGTGCCTACATGAAGAAATTGCTTTTCTGCTGAAGCGCAGCCGTGTTGGAGCCAGAGGACAGCTGGCCATGGGTTAGCTGGAGGGCAGGGTGCCTGTCCCGCTGCCAGGGGGTCTGGGCTTGCTGGGACAGGTCTCCTGGCCACTGTTCACTCCAGCTTCCTTCTTTTCCTGTGACAGAGGAGCCTGGAGTCTCTAGGAAAATGTGGGCGGGAACAGGTTGCTGCCAGAAGAATTCAACCACACCACAACCAGTCTCTTCCCAGGGGTGCCTGGCAGTTGTGCTAACAGCAGCAGCTCTTGCTGTCCTTGGGAATGGAGAGAGATGTCTTAGGAAAGCTTTTGATCTCCCACTCATGCGCTGAGCACCTGTGCTTAGACATGCCACGGGATTTTGGTGAAGTCAGGGAAAGGAGGTCATGGCACATGGATGGGTGAGAGTGGTGTGTCTGTAAAACTGAGATCAGTGTGGTGTAATCAGGCTATTCAGCTCTTCACAGTCCCACTTTAATGGGCTGCAGATTTAACTAAACCTAGAAATACTGTTGTGATCACTCTTGTTACCTGGTAGAGCTCTTACCATCTCAGCACAGGGGCTGTTCGTGTTTTAATGGGTTTATCTCTTGTATGGAGGGTATTACAAGCTTTCATCTGTCTTCCAGTGAGACTCTACGGAAATCCCTCCAGGCATGAGGCAGTACCTGGGTGCTGAATTAATCTGTGCTCCTGGATTCTCACAGCTCCATTAGTAGCTTAGCAGGGGAAGCAGTTTGCATTAACAAACTTAAGAAAATAGGATTTGCTGTGTTTGATCTGCCCTCGGTTCCTTGCATCCTCCCAATAGCAATGACAAAGACTGGGCACGTTACGGGAAGGCACAAAATAGTCGTAGGGAAGACACAAAACAGGCTGATTTGTAAAATATATATCAGCATCCTCCAGGGTTTATGAGGTGAAGGAAAGCTGTGTATAGTCAGGTTCAGTAAAAGGCACCAAACTTTTCTTCCTCCTTCCACATACCCAGACACATCTGCACCCACGGCTCTTACCTTGCCTTTCCCTGTGACTTGAGCCATTTGAAGGCACCACAGTGTCTCATCCTCGTCCAGGTAACCACTGCCATCTGCTCTGTTGCTGGCATGAGGATCAGGCTTAGGTTTTCTTTGTCAGATCAAGGTGGCATACACATGGACTTCCACACCACCCAACCTATGACAAAGCTGGTGTTGGTCCCACAGACCCCTCTGGTCCTGGCTGTGACTGACCAATGGGCCATAGGTGCCATGGTTGCACAGAATTACCCTTTCTTTGGCTGCTGCCACTGGTCAGCTTAGAGGAAATTTTGTGTCAGCTGTACCCCCAAAGTTGCTGTCCTTATTAATGATGAGAAGTATTTCCATTTTTTGATGTGGTTATTTTAACTCACTTAGTTGGTCTATTTGCTCCAGGATTTTCAGAGCCATGGATTGTATGTGCTGCTCTGTCAGCCCCTGGTAGATGAGCCAGGGATTCTGAGGCCCAGGATCTGTGTCAGTCTTGGGTATCAGTAGGTGCTGCTGGTGTCATTCTCTCCTTCTCCAGGCTCTGCACCAATTGCAGGTGTCTGTGGGCTTTGGAACTGTAGTGTCAGCAGCTCCATTTCCCACCTCTCCTCATGCAGCAGATGCAGGGACTGCCTGTTCCTGTTGACACCACTTACAGGTCCCCGTGCTGCTCCCTGGCCTCTAGCTGTTGGCATCTGATCTCTCCCAGGGAATTCTAACCCTCTCATAAGTACATGAGGTCTGAGTGCTGCCCTCAAGCCATCAACTTCTTCATGGACAGGGAAACTTCACTGGTCATCAATTCTTAATTGTTTGAGAAGGGCTGTCTTACCTCCCCAGGAGTTTCTGGGGTTGTTTCAAATTCCTGATTGCAGTCTCCCTTCTTACTGGAGTCTTGATTGTCCTCCTCTCCCAAAGTCCTGCTTTCCCAAGTGAATTTCCATATCTCTCAAGTAAAGAGGAGACCACTGGGGCTGGGCAGGATGGAATTGCTCCCCTGTTAACTGTTTCCTGCTAAGTCATCATTAGTTTTTAAAATGCAAGAATTTTCTGCAGCCCAAAATCTCTTGTCACAATTGAGGCTGGCAGAGCCCAGCTTGTGAGGGTTTTGTTGTTCACTGCACAAGGTGAAATCAGTGAAACTGTCTTTTGTCAGAGCATGGATGGGACTGGGAGACACAAAAGAGTTGGGAATGCTTTAAAGGGAGGCTGGGGAGACAAGCTCTGAGTAACAGAAAATGAAACAGCCAAGCAGTGAAACTTGGCATGTGTCTTGTTAGTGTCACTTTTTTTTTTTTTAATGTGGCATTTCCTAGGGATGTTTTGCTTCTATTTTCAAGTTGGTGTATGTGTAGAAAATAATTTTAACCTCATTGACAGTTCCCTAGTGGTCTAGGGCATGCAGTGCAGTGTCACAGTTCATTAGCTTCTGAAGAAGGTATTTTTAATCCACAAATTAAAACTCTTCACAATTGTATAATCTGTATTTTAGTTTTGTGGTTTCCTAATCGTGCATGTAGAGAATGAGCTCATCCAGTTTATAAAATGAACGGAAGTATCCAACTCTTCTTTCTAAATAAATCTGGATCCATTTCTTTGTGGATTGCATCCGAAACCTCCAATGCAGGCAAGTGGGGAGTGTGAATGCTTAAAAATAAACTCATTTGCAGTTTATATTTTTGCCAAGTGGTGAAAGTTGTCTCATGCCCTGTCTTTCTAGAAAGGCTCTTCAGCTTTGACTTGCAGCTGTGATATAAAAGCCAAGGGTGTGATGCCAGCTTGTCACTTTGGTGACAGCATCTGCCTGTCTTTGCAAAGGACACAGCTACAGTTCTTCCTGGTTTTGCTGTGCTGCCTGACCACTCACAGCAGAGGTTTTGGGGGCCACTAGCCATCAACAAGGCAGCCCTCTTATGTGCCAGGGAATATGTGCTGGTGACTTCACTTCTGTGACAGGGAGACCCCCTCACTGCATCCCAGGGCTGATGTTTGGAGAGCAAGAGCTGTTGCAGCCTGTGGAGTAATTTAGTAATAGCTTATTGTGGCTTTGGGTCCCAGGCTGGGAACCTTTGGGTTTCCAGATTAATTTAAGGGGGAAGAGCAATCTTCTCTCTTCCAGCTGCCATGTCAGGAATTCACTGGCTTATCCCATGTTTTATGCAGCTGTATAAAACTATGTATAATGCAGGCAGCAGCTAAGTAAATTATAGGATTTTAAAGTAAAAGTAAGCAGAGGGATTCAGACCAGAGTAATACCCCAAATGCATTTCAGCTCCTTCTCCTAGGCTGGACTGGAGTTTGATTTGACATTGTTCTTAGCCACGTGCATGGATCTTGTAGCCTATTAACAGAGGCAGTGTGCTGGCTAATGTGCTGAGGGCATGGGGGCAGCAGGGACAGCTTCAGGGACCTCCTAGAGAACTTAAACCTTCACCTGGAAATTGTGCTCTTAGGAAGGAGCCTCGCTGAGGAGGCAGTAGTTGTGAGGTACCAGTTTAGGACCAATTCATGACTTCCAACCAGTAGCAACAGCAGTCCCATAATCAGGTGCTGAGATTGGCCAAACATTTGATATCTACAAAGCCAAAAAGAAAGGATTGCTTCAACCCAGTGTGAGAGGTTACTTGTTGAGCTGGTAGTAAGTTTTCTTGTCTTTCCTCTTTTTTCCACTGCAGGACTTTTGGTTTGCCCTTTATTACCCACATCCTGTCCTTACCACATGTTCTTTATCCACTACCCAGGGTCTTTTCTCCAGCAATTTTGAGCTGCAGCACAAATAGAAAAGCTCATGGAAGAAGTGCTTTGGTCTCCAGAGCAGCTTCTTTAAGTGAAAACACAGCTGTGAGGTTTGCAGCCTGTGCTGCTGTAAGGGCTCATCCAGCCGGCACAGCCAGCACCGCTGCAGTGCTTCCAGCACGCAGGAATTGGGAAATCCATTGTGAACAAGATTGAGTTTGATGGCCTGCGTGGAGGCAGATGGATGTATTTTTAAGGGATGAGGTGCCAGAAAACTCTGTGATTACGTTACTGGAGCATGGCTCGTTTTTTGTGGTTTTAAAAGTGAGTGTCAGGACTTCAGGACTATTTCTTTTTTGGGTCAAAACCGAAGTCTAGGCGGGGCATAAAAACCTGCTTGATGACTAAGTTTATTCTTAAAAAGCTTTCTAGAGCTTGCTGGAGAGGGGAACCTTCATTCCAACCCAGAGCAGATACCAGTCTTTTTGGACTTCCCTGCAAATGGGGTTAAAACTGCTCAGGTACCCAGGGTGGAATAGAAACCCTGCTTTTCAGGAGACTTTTCAGTGTGATCTTTATATCCAGCTCCCTGGCTTTTGTCTTAGTTATTCTGTCTTGCCTCCTTGCCCTGGGTGAACTCTTTCTGCTTGAATACCCCCCAGATCAGTGGAATTACCTTGACCGGTTCCAGCCGAGGCTGCCCTTACAACTGGGACAGCTCAAGTCTGTGACCTGGTTCCTCGGCTGAACCCATAATACCTCTCTGACACGGTGCATGTGGAGGGAAAACTTTTCATCTCATGACAAAGGTTTGATGCTCAGAGCCAAGGCTGGGAACAGAGGATCCAAGCCAAGCCATTTACTCAAGGGGCAAGCAGATTTTGCCCAGTTAGGTCAATGTAGGGGCTGGCAGCATTTCAGCAGCCAGAAGAGTGCTCCTCATGCTCTTTCCTTGTTGGAGTTACCAGGCTTTATCACATGACCGGGCCTCTAACTGCTGCAGGCCTAAAACATTCTTTAAAATGGGGTTGGCTGCTGGCTGCACTGAAACCCAGGCAAATCTGGGAGTCCATGGCAATGTGAAGGACTGTTCACTCTTTCTGAAAATCCCTTTTTAGCCTTGGTGGAAGAAGCCCCAAGATATAGGGGGCTTCCCCAACACCCACATCACAGCGCTGCCACTGCACTGAGGGGCAGCTGCTTCTTCTGCTTCACTGGTGTCTCATATCTGTGCACTGGTTTAGTGTCTGCTCACCTCTGCTGAGGGTGGGCTGGGAGCTTTGGATGCAGATGAAGCGTGTCAGTGTCTGGCAGATGGGGGAGCAAGGAACATCCTGCTGCCAGCCAGCTGCATCCTTCTGCTGGATTTAAGGATGTAGGAATAGAGAGTGGGAGTATGTTACTAATCCAAAGAGTGGAGTAACTGTACCAACAAATGTTACATGCACACAGCCCTCAGTGCTGTGAGCTCAGGAGAAGTCTTCTCTTGAGGTGGCTTTCCTCAAGGAGGTGGCATTACCTTCACCTTGAGCTTGCAGTACGTGCCACCAAAGCTCACCAAAGATCTGTGAGGGCTTCTGTGTGCTGCGAGTACATTCTCTTGCTCCATTGACCAGTCACAGGATAGTGTGCTCACACCTGCTTGCTGCCTTAAATGAGATGCTCCCATCCATCGAGTCAACAGCAACCGGCCCATCGAACAACATGCCCCAGCCCCTTTGAATTTCAGTGCTCTGCTCCTCTTCTTTTGGGGTGTATTGCAGTTGTGTCTAGTGACGAGCGAGCCTATCCATCACTGTCCCCAAAGAGATCCAAATTACTCCTTTTGACAGCTCTTATTCACACACCTCCCTGCGCCTCTGACGTCTCAATTATTGATGGGGCTCTCCTGGTAGGCAGCACTCCGTTCTCAGCATGGCTGCGTTCCAGCTCCCGCTCCCATTGAGTTCCTGCACGCACCATTCCGAACGCTTCTTTATGTGCAGAGCCACTGAAGTGGAAAGGGATCTTTATTAGCATGTGGGCTCCAGGGCTGCACAACCAAAGGGGGCAGTGCAAGCCAAATCACACCGCAGTTTGGCCCTGGGAAATCTCCTCTCCCCCTCCTCTCCCAGGGAAGCCCAGCAGAGCCTTATAAAATGAAATTATTTCATATGTTTAATGGTGAAGATCCCTTGATCTGATAAACCTCTCTTGTGATGGGGGTCACCCTGCACTTGCATTTCTCTAAGAAACTTCAGTCCCCTGTTGCCCCTGCAGGTATAAAATGCAGTAATTTTGGGAGCAGTGCCTTTCCCTGTGCTGTGGTATTAGCTTGTTTGTTGGCTTTACAGCAAGCTCCTTCTGACAAGGAACACTGAAAAAGGAGCTTCAAATCAGCAGTGTGGTGTTGGAGCAATGTTGTCAAATCAGTTAAGAGTTAAAGCTGTGCCAGAGGGGTGATTACAAAAGGCTGGTAGTTTTGTAGGGCTTTGTGTATGCAGGGGGTTCTGGACGTCTCGTGACATTGCTGCAGCAGAAGTCAGATCGAGGAATGATGAAGTGATTGATCAACTCCTGACATCTGTCCCAGCCTTGCCCTGGAGCCTTCTGTAATTCAGAAGTAACCAGAGGTTTTGTGTGTAGTGAATGAAGGCAAAAGGAAAGGGCATTTGCTGGAAAGACAGGACCAGGGAGGAGCAGTGCTGTAGGGGTGCAGAGAGCTGGGAAAGGACACCTGAGTTCTGTTTTTGGAAGTCTGTGGCAGCAGGCACTTCACAGATTAGCTTTAGCATGAGTGAAAAAGCCTGTGCTGACTTTCCAAAGCACTGAGGTGCTGGGGAAGCAGGAGTGCCTTTGCAGTGAGCAGGGCAGTGCTGAAGTGACAGAGTCTGGTCAGTGGAGCTCTCCTGAGGCTCTAGTGGCAGAGAGGATCCAACTGCAAGACGTTGAGTGGGTGTGGACAACCTTGTTAAGCTGAGTAGGAAGCTTACAGTCTCTGCATTCCCATTGTGCTCCCTGCACAGCTAGTCCTTCCCTAGCTGCCTTACCTGCTCTCTTCCCACCCTGTGATGAGTTTTGCCCGAGGGTTTTGTGCTCTCTGCAAGGAGTCGAATGCCACCAAAGGAGCAAAGGCATCCAGACCGTGTCCAGTGGCTGCACAGTCAGAGCTTGACTGTTCATTTGAGGTCTGTAAGGATTCCTGGGGGCAAGCACAGGTCCCCTCTTCCCCCTCCTGGCTGACCATGACAGTGCATCAGCAGGGCAGATCTGCAGAAGAGCATGGTTTGTGAATCAGTGACAGCACGGCTGCCTTTGCTTGGTGGGACAGACCTTTAGTTACACATCTCTCTGTGTGACAGCCTGACCCTGGCCTTTCTCTGAGTGTGGTCCTCTTGTCACTGTGGCTGATGGCAACATCCTCTTGCCTGACAGCATTGACCCAGATGGTCAAGCCATGTATAGTCCCCATTATCCAGGCCTTGCTGGCACTGGTAGATGATGCAGGGATGGCTGAGCCTGCCAAGCAGGGCGTGTTTTGTCTGGAATACCATGAGCAGACAAAGAAAGATTAAAATAGCAGAAAGTTGAAAACCCTTTATCTTTGGGAACTGTGATCTTTCCTTTGGGGGTAGGGACCTCATCCCTCCAGACAGTGGAAAGGTCACCTTCCCATACCTGATTGCCCCGAGGCTTTCCCTGGCAGTCTGTCAAAACAAGGATGTTTTCCTTCCCAGCCTTTTTCCTTCCTTCTTTCCTTCCTTTCTTCCCTCCCCCTCGTGTCCTTGCACAGAGGTGATTCCACCCTTGAGCTGTGCTGGGCACCCAGGGCCCAGGTGAGCTATAACCAGAGATGTTCAGTTTGTGCAACCTCAAAGCCCACTTAGCTGAGAGCTGAAAACAAGAGGTTCAGGCACTCCTGAATTTGTCCTGATCAAAATTATTGTTGAATGTTCTCAAAGCTACAATTTTGCCAGATTTTGCACTTTATTTTGTGCTTCATCTCCATTGACTCTGTGGTGCATTGACTTTTCCACAAAGAAAAGGGCCTGGTGGATCTGTTACAGTTGCTGTCCCTTTGACCTCAGAGTTGCTTCATTATATTCTAGCAGGAAAGCTAGCCCAGAAAAAATGGCTTTAAGCAGTTCCCAGCTCCTCTTTCAGTTCCCCAAACCAGGGCAGCTCACTTAGGAGGACTCTGCTTATGGCCAGTAAGGTGATTGCTTGTCTCTTCTCGGGAGGTTCCTTTGTTTCTTGCTGACCTCCTTCTCCCATGTGGTAGCTGCCATGTGCCATCATAGCATCTGAGAGCCTGGATCCACTGCCAGGCTTTGTGGATCTTGGCCACGAAGTCTCAGCCAGCCCTGCTAGTCCTGCCATGGACACTGCTCTCCAGAGTGGATCTGAGTGATCTGCTAAGCTGGTGCAAGGTCAGGGCTTGCAAGAAGGGGAGCTGTGGAGAGTGTTAAGAGGTCACTGTCCTGACAGTGGTAAGAACTGTGCTATGTGTACCGTGGACACTCACGTTACGGGGTGTTGCACGAGCTTGTGTTTCAGAATGGCTTACACCGGTGGGGATGTAAGGGAGCTCAGCTGAGTTTGGCCTCAGCCTAGTACTTGGTTCTTAACTCAGTATTCAAGGTGGTGAATTTTTCATGATTCCATGGCATGCAGTTTTATTTGGGTCAGTGAGAGCAGTGTATGACTTTGCTACTCTTTAGGGAAGGGAAAATCAGTGCATCATCTAGTGATTCAGCGCACAGGGTTTCTTTTTCAGCCTACAGGAGAAAGATGTTTTAATTCTGTATTCATTCCTGAATAAGCCATTAATTTTAGTTAGCAATTTTATTGGAGCCCAGAGGAGAGGAGTCTGTGATCAAATGCAGTGGCTCAACACTGCTCTCTCTCCTTTTCCTTGCTTAAAAAGGTCAGGCTCATCTCAACAAACCTCCTTTGACTTTTAGCCCGTGTGGTGATCTTCCCAGACCATTTCAAGAGTCCTGCACAATCCAGCACCGGCAACAGCTCTGCTGATAGTAATCTCTGTGACCCCCACCAAAAATGACTTGCAGCTGCCTCCTCTAAAGGATGCTGCCCCTCTTACCCTCCCTGCTGGTTCTTGGTCAGGGTCTGCAGCTCTTTAGCTGAGCCCAGGGGCTGCACCTCATGGCTGTGAGAGCTGGTGGGACATTGACCTGGGGGCCAGCAGCCTTCCCCAGGGTAATGAGGAGCTGCTTGGATGTGCAGGGCTGTTGCAGAACTCAGTCCTGTGCTGTTTTCTAGGCAGATCAGTATATAAAATCACTGAAGACATTTTCAGCAAAAAAGTCTCCCCACAGAACCATTCTGTTGCTTGTTGAAAGAGGATTAATTTTTCCCCCTTAATAAAACAAGCTGTGTTTGAAATCCAAAAACCCTTGCTGAATGCCTTCTTGGAGCTGCAATGAAAGCAGCTTCCAGGTCCCATCATAGCCTGCTGCCGGAGGCGGATCCAAACTGCAAACCCTTCTAACAGCTCTTTAATAACTCTGCACAGAAGGAAAAATCTGTCACCTTTCCCTCTGTGGTTTCTCCTCTGTTCTAATGCACTGGAGGAACGAGATGGAGCCGGGAAAGTTTTCAGAGAAAGACTCGTGGGAACTACAGCTGCCGATGGAGAAACTCATTTCTTTAGTGTCTGAGGGGAACCGCAGTCGCTTTGGTGAAGGGTGGTGTGTGTGGGTGGGTTTGGAGGGGTGAGCTGTTACGACCCGTGCATTTCAGAGGAACCACGAACACTTTATAGTAACAAAGGGTGGAAAAAGCAAGAGGTTTCTGCAATGCATGTGACTTTTCCCTGAGGTTTGGAACTCCACAGTATGTTCCAGGCCACGGTGTTTGTGTGTCAGCCTTGGTGAGTTAAGCTTTCTGCCACAAGCCTTGCTTGAAGTTGCTGTAATGACCGAGAGCCTAAAATGTTGCTTTTTTTCTTTTTTTTTCTCTCTCTCTCTTTTCACTGTCCCACACCCCTTCTCCTCTGTGCAGATGAAGCTCTCGTTTACCTTGGACCAGGAGAGTGGGATGCCTCAGGGCTGTTACGTCTATCAGTACCGGGACAGCAACAGGTAAGTCCTGTGGAAGATTGCACACAGCAGACATGGGAAGGTGCAGTGAAAGGAGACTGCCCTGCCTTCTGGCAAAGGGATCACAACTGCTTGCACCACTTAAAAAGTAGATTACAGAAGGCCTCAGGCTTGACCTGAAATTGGGAGCAGCTCCTGTAAAGGCCAAATTCTTTAAAATGCATGAGGCCCTGTCGCTCTTTTATTTTTTTTCTCTAGGTTTTAAATGCTGCTTCTATTTGTCTAAAAGGCCTGCTCCTGCGTACCTCAGGCTCTAACAGAGCTCACCCAGGCTTTGCCCAGGGGTGTGTGCAACTCACAACCTGTGCTGTTGGTGCTGGGGTGACTCTGGGAGCATGGCCTGGAAGAAAGCACCCAAAGGCTGCAGAGCACTTGAAAGCAGAGCCTTCATCTGTGCTTAACTAGACCCACAGAGCAGCCCATTCCCTCTGCTAAAGCTCATGCATGGGTTCACTGAGTGGCCTTTGTGGTACCACAGCCCCAGTGCAGCCACGTGCTCTGTTTTTGTAAAATACTATATGATATTCAAGCTTTGGATGTGTTTGGAGCACAGAGTCCTCTATTTCTAGGTATTCTGCCTATTTTTACTAGCTGCTGTAGTGAATTGGCACCCAAGATGTTTTTATTTCAAATCACATTCTCATTATCAAATTGACAGCAGCAGCATAGCTCAGGATATTTCTGTGTTCGCCCTGAATACCAGCATGTCATAAATCCATGGCCTGTTACTCCACCCATGTAGTTCTGCTTCTTGCCAGTTATTCAAGTTAACTTAAAAAACGAGAATATATAAAATTGTCAATGAACAGAACAGTCTGTAATTAGATCTGCTCAGAAACACCAACAAGAGCAGTCCCAGCAAGGAAGAGGGATATCTGCAAATGCACAGAGCAGTGTCTTAGCTGAGAAATCTTAATATTTAAACAAGAAGGGAGATCATTTGTGGCAGACTCCTTCCTGCCTGTGGGTGGGTGATTAGCACATGGTACATGGTCCTAACCCAAGTGTCCCAGCCCCAGAACCTTGTCTGAGCAGAGTTGGTACCTCCAGCATCACCAAACTCACAGGGTAACGTGCAGTTCAGTGCCAAAGCATAAAATCAACAAGGGAAGAGTGTTTGTTTTTGAGGATTTTAAAGGCACACAATGGACAGCGAGGAAAAGAGCTCCCCCCAGACCTGCTGGGCTTTGTTAAGGATGTTTATAGACCAGGGTTTCTAATTGTGTGGTGTATATCTCAAAAATCAGCAGCTGTGGTTTTTTCTGCCACAGACCCTCCTCTCCCCAGGCTCCAGTGGGTGTTTTCTGCCATTGTTTGAGGAAACTCCAGGGACATGAGTAGAGCTATTTTGTTTAAGTGCTAAGGCTAGTAGCAATTCCTTCTGGAAGCCTTGCTATTATTAGCTATTATTGGCTATTATTTTAAAGTATTTTTTATTTTAAAATATATATATTATTATTTTCTATTTTTATATGATATTATTGTTATTATTAGCTGTTAGAGGCCCAGTGTGTGGCAAAGGAGCTGTGTCGTGTTAACAGCTGTTGATTGAGAGATGTATGGCTGTGTCCCGTGTTTCTGGCAAAAATGGGAGCTGAGCTACCTTGGGCCACGCCAGCCAGGATCACGGCTTGACAAAATACATTGTGGGCAGGAGGAGTGCAATTGCAAGTAAATCCAGACTTTGCATGTGCCTGACAGATCCAAACTGCAATTACACCTCCATGCAGGCTCCCCTGTACTTTGTATTTCATAGCTTGCTTGACCAGCCTGGGGAGAGCAGGATCCCATTTCCCAGGGAGACAGAGCCTTGCTAGGTTTGCACACACGCTTATCCCCCTAAACCCTGCGTGTGCAGCCCAGTGCTTCCGACAGTCCTTGGCTGGTGAGCTGAAGCGTGAAGGTCTGTGCTTCGGCTGACGCATTCCTGCAGGTAAAATGCCCTTGAGCCGAACATGTGCTTGGTCCTGGTTGTACCCTGGGTGATTCTGGAGGAGCTCATATGTGCTGCAGCTTTCTTAGCAACAAGAACTTTTAATTTTAATAGTGTTGGGAAGGACCAGATGTGGCTCCTGCTCAGCCAAGCAGAGACTGGGCCTTCTTCTCAAGCACTGGGCCTGTCATAGGGTTAATCTGATGTCCATATACAGTAACATGGCACTTGTCACGATAGTTTCTCCTCATAGTAATTTTCCAGGGTAGCTTGTAGGGATTGTGCTCTCCCAAGCACAAGCTCTTGCACTTGTGTAGTCAGACTTTGACGGTACCCATCAGGGCTCAGGGGTAACAGCTCTTCTGCCTCCTAAAGATGCAGCCAGAATTTAGAGCAACATAACCTCGGTGTCTGCATTGTATTTTGGAAGCATTTATAGCCCAGAGAAGAAGTTCTGGTGGCACACTGCAAGCTTATGCATGGGAAAGACTGGAAATGTGTACCCCAGATCCCAGTGCCCTCAGCAGAGCATCTGGGACCTGCTCCAGGGAAAGACTTGCGGCAGGTGTGCAGGTGTGTGAAGCTCTTGAGCAGCAGCTTTAACAGGAGGAAGCTGAGGCGATTCTGGCCGTCAGAAACCCACTGTGACCTGGGGAGTGCACCCAGAGATCTGCGCGAGCCATGCTGTGCGTGTCAAGGCTTGGTGTCACCCTGGTCACTGGAGGAATGTCCCTTCCCCTCCAAGTGGCAAATGCTGTTCCAAGCTGCAGCCAGACGGGGCCACCGGAGAACAGCGGATATTGGTCTCCCACTTGGAGAACAAAGGACTGCAGCAATGCTGAAAGTGTAATTACCAGAGCAATTAAAATTTCTATTGCTTAGGCTAGAAGTGCAAGTACCATGCAGGCTCTTACAAGGGCAATCAATTGGAATTTGTTCCCTTTAAAATGCTAAAAGCCTTCCAAGGAAATGTTGCTGCTGCTGTCAGCTTTCTCTTGCCTGCCTGCCTTTCTGCAGGAACGTTCATGGGCACAGCACTCGCCCACTCCACTCCTACACCCAGGGTGTCAAGCACTTTGGGTGGACTGGACTCAGTGGAACCTTGAAAGTCTTGGAAGCCTTGGACTGAAAACAAAAGAGGTGTTGAGCTTGTGCTGCCCTTCTAGCCCCTGCTATAATAGATAGGTATCCAGTGGCACTTGATAGTCCCAGTGGCAACTTGGAGCTGTATCCGGGCTGTCACTGTCCCTGTGGTCACAGGGGTGAGACAAGGGGACGTCACTTCTCTTCTTCCTCCTGCTCAGACCTAGGCATTTTCATCCCAGTCCTTCCCAGCCTGTCAGTCCTTCCTGGCCCCAGAGGAAGTGGCTTGACCTGACAGAAGCAAGGAGTGTGCTTTCTCATTTCTAAGCCGTGTTGCTTAGAATCTCCCTGATGGAGATGGGTCAGTGTAATGGCCGGAGCCCCAGGCTGCTGCTCTGAGCTCTGTGGGACGCTGTCCTGCAAGGGGAGCCCTGTGCTGTAACACAGAGACAGATGGTGATGGGTGCTGGGTGACACTTGGAACAGGAGCACACTGTCAACCTTCAGATGGCCCTAGAGCAATGACATGAAGGAGGGGACAGCCCTGTGGGATGTCCTGTCAGGTGTTGACACCGCACATGTCAGGTGTTGACAGTGGGACTGGCTTTCTTTCAATGCTGCTTGCCATGGGCTGGATTCCTGTTCCTACACAGGATCCAATTGCAAAACCCAGCCAGACAGTAAAAGACCATCAAGTTCATTCACATCCACTATGGCTCATGAATCCTGTCTTACAGCATGCACTCACCAAGTCTCTGCTCCAGAAATGGGACAGGGCTGTGCTGAGGAAGCATCAGCTGCCCACTCTGAAGCCAGCCTGCCTGGCATGATTGGTCCTGCTCCTGTGGGCTGCCAGGCAGCAGGAAGGATGAGATCCATAAAGGTTACGGCTCAGCATGGAAGACTTCTTCCAGCCTGTGTGCAGGAAGGGCCAAAGCAAATCTGAGATCCCCATGGAAGAAATTAATTGCAAGAAGTCCAGTGTCTTTGGGCTGTATCCAAGAAATAGAATATGCAGTCTGTTCTCTGCACTCACCATCACTATCCAGATGCTTCTCTGGAGACCTCCTAGGCTCTGCCCAGCAGCTACCCACAGCAAGTCTGACCCTTCAAATGCCTTTGTTTTCCCTCTCAGGACTCTCTGATTACTGCCACCTTTCTCAGATAACGCAGTGCTCAGGGTCTCTGCCATCCCAGACCCACCGGGGAGGTATAAATCCCTGCCAAGCATGACACTTTCTTGTTCCCAGCTGGTACTGCTCTCATATGGTTTTCCTGCTCCCTCAGTATCCAGGTTTTTGAGGTTCCTTTCCCACATCCCGGATTCCACCTTTGCCAAGAGACCAGCTTGCAGTCCACCAATGAATTTCATTTTAATTCTGTGCTGCAGCTGCAGTTTGTGTCAGGATTATGAATTTGCAGTGGTGGCTTTCATGTTCTCTTTAGAGTAATTTTGAAACCCAGAGGAGCAGCATCTTGCATGGAAGCACTTAGAGACCTCTTAGAAAAGCAGCGTTGGAGTATCGATCCCTTTTTCTCTCTGGGGACCCAGAGTGCTGCAGATCGAGCTGCTGTGCAGTGTAGCCACTTGCGGGCAGCACCACACAGCTCTTCAGAAAGAGAAATGAAAAACAGCTCCAGCTGAAAGGAAAAGTGGTGCCCCCTTTTATAGAGAGATCAGTGATGTCTGGTACATTGGATTATCACTTAAAACACGAGGACTTCAAATGCCAGGGTGCATGCACTCCTGATGCTGACAGGCTCATGATACATAATGCTGTTTGGGTTACCAACCAAGCTCCTCTGTGCAATCTTTTCATAAGGTGAATGTAATATCTGCAGTGATGTACCCAATGTTACATCAAGAGAGCCAACCTATAATTATGCTGGAATTGTTTGAACGGGTTATTTGTCACTAACACATTAGCTCACTCCATTTATTGCTCCCATTCAGGACTGCAGCAGTTTTGGTGTAAACAGAGTTTGGGTGGAGGTTTGGGAGGGTTTGTTTTTCTGAAAAAAAGCAAAGCAGAATTGTTTGGAGTTTTGTTTTGTTTTGTTTTGGTTTGGTTTTTGTTGTTTTTTTTTTTTTTCTAGAAGAGCAGTTGACTGACAGTGCTAGAAAAAAAATATGTAAAGCAGCTGACACAGCTGCTGATTTGTTTTCAGAGATACTTCCCAGGTGAACATCTCATGTGTTGGACTTTAGCATGGACCTGCAATGAGCTGGCAGGTTTACCGTAAGGTGTTTTGTTCCTTTTGAGAAATTGAGGCTTGCAGAGTGTGTTTGTTTGCACAAGGAGCTGCTGCACAGCTCACACAGTCCCTGGGTGCCTGACCTGCCTTATTACATGGCTGTTTCATGGTACACATCCCAGCGAAGCAGCACTGCTTCTGTTGGTGTAAAGGAACTCCCCTGATGGCTTCTGATTTCCCAGTTAGTGATCATGCTCTGCCCCACTCCGACCTGCAAGGCTAGGGAAGTCTCTGGAAGTGGCATCTGCTCTTGTTTGTCTTGTCTGGTAGACTGGAATTTCATGTGGGAAATCCACGTACAGGTCTCTTGACATCACAGGCTTGAACAGATGCTTTCTTGCAGCAGTTCTTCACCTGAAACTTGTGACATGCTTCGTTTAGATTTCAGAACAAAATAAAATTAGTTCAATTAGGAAAAAAAAAAAATGATAGCACATTGGAATTTTGATAGCATGTGTTGTTTTTTGTTTCGCTGTTGACACTAAACTTTACACAAGTAGTCCCTTCACCTGCCAAGTGCACCCTTCATCTACCAAAGGGTAAGTGTTGGAGCTGGCCAGCAAGGCTGGTGAATTATTCTGTCACTGTACACGGAGATAAACCAGTCCTCCTGCTTTTGGCATTGGTTCAGTGAAGGGTAAATTGTCCAGGAAACTAAATCTGGAGGTTGACCTTTATAACTTCGACAGATATGTAATCCTTCCTGCCTAAGATATGAGCTCAGTTTTCTGTCTTGCACCTCCAAAGGCTGTCAGGACATAAGGTGCAAAGCAGCCTTTGTCACTTGGGACTTGGAGGAGCAGAGAGTTGTTCTTTCCTTCCAGAGGTGCCCCTTTGGCCATTCCTAGTTGGGATAAAAGGACTATTGCAAAAGGCTCTGCCCAGGTACTACATAGTTGTTTTTCTTGACACAGGCCTGCCTCCTCCTGCCACCCTGTTGCTTAATAATAGGTTTCCAGTCCATCAGAGCTGTAGAAATAGTAACTGCCAAATCCTTGGAGTGTCAGTGCAGTGAGAGGGATGCAAATGGAAAAGGTGATCAAGGACAGCCACCTTCTCCCATGCCTTGAACATAAACTTATCCCTTTCAAACAAATGTTTGAAACTCTCATTGGTGACTTGCACAGTATCCCACAGTGACCAGTAGCTCTCTTTAAATCCTCGACAGGGCTGCAGGGCAGTCAGTGTGTGTTCACACCCACAAAAGGTAGGAAGGACTGGGCTCTTAAATCCTAGTGAGTGTGGGACCTGTCTTCTCTCCATAGACTGAATCAAAGGAGTTTGTCATCTTACTTGTTTCAGTGTTCACTTGGGAATGAGATGTAAAGCCTCCTTTGTGTCAGTGTGAATATTTGGTGACAGTCAGGTATAAGAGAATCAGCTGCAGTTGTAATTGAGTCAGAGATGCTGTCTCCATGTGTCATCCCAGAGATCTGTTTACATATCCATTTGTTTAACAATATGTTTGAATGCCCTCAGCAGCATTTCAGCACCATTTCCCTGGCCTGTATGTGTCTGACTAATGCTCAAGGCAGGGAGCTGTATCTGAACTAGAATTGCTGACCTGTGGATATGGGTTTCTTAGCAGCCCTGAATTAGATGAGTCTGTGATTAGCCCTTACAAACATGGGAGAGGACAGATTTGATGTGAGAAAGAATGAATAATCATCCTTCCACAAGAAGCACTTCTCAATTTCATCCTGAACCCAAGCTGCTGAATTGATTTTGTGTCAAGGAAGGCCCTCACCTGAGGCGGGATCAGGCTAGAAAAATCACCAGACTCCCTAGCTACCCCTTTCCCAGCAGGATTTTAAGGCATATCTTTTTCTTAACAATTAAGGAAAATGAGTCCTTGTTTTGGCCTAGTCTCTGTGTCATTGAATGTCTGGACATAGTGCAGAGTGACTTCTCTGCCAGCAGCAGGTTTTGCTGGCCACCCTGGGATGTTACAAGCAGGGAATGCTGGGACAGAGGGTGAGAGGATGTGCTGCCTTCTTTTTTTGTCAGGAGGTGTTTTGGGTACAAACTAAGGATGGAGAGTTGCTTGCAGGGACAGACAGTGGGGTAAGACTGAAGGTGATGAAGAGAATTCTGAGTACTTGGAGCTGGCTGCTCTGCTTGGGGATAAATCTGCCATTCCTGCCTGGCATTCCTGCTGCTGGATCTGTGCTGTCTGCCTGGAGGGAGCGAGGGTTTTGGTTTGCCACAGGCAGGGCCTCTGTGCAGCACTAAGTACCTCGGCTCCCCAGGGCATCGGCAGCGGGAGCTGGAGTAACAGGGTGGATTGCCAGCCAGCTGGGATTGCTCTCTCATAAACAGCTACTGGCTGAAAGCTGAAGTCTTCAGATTAGAAATAAAGCATGCATTTGAAAGGCAAGAGAGATTAACTGGGAAATAGGGCCAAGAGAAGAGCAGGGAAATCTCTTTCAAGGACAAATGCATTTCTGGAATGTATTTTAGACCCTGCAAGTATTTTTTTAACAGAGTAATAGCTACCTGAAGGCCTCCAGGCACAGGGCATCAGCTGGTGAAATAATCTTCCCAGTTTTAAATCCCTGATGCATTGCTCTGTGTTAATGTAAGAGACCAGTTTTGCACTGACACCACTTGTCTCTCCATATACTCTGCTGAGTTGAGCATCCCATGGACCTTATTGAAATTATGTCCTCACAAATTAGAGGGTGAGAGTGGAGCTATCTCTTCTTACCCTCTCCTGAGCAACTAAGGTCCCAGTTCTATTTTTCCAGCTACTGTCGTGCATTGTTCTTGGTCCTGCTGCTTTATCAGGTTTTTTTTTCTACAGTTCAGAACATTTACATCAGTCTGGCATTGGATTCCACTCTCTCCACACCTCCCTGCTTCTTCCTCATCAAGAAAAGGAGCTCCAAGCCACATGCATGTTTTGTGTGCTCAGCTCCTCACTCAAGGTCACCCCGAGTGGGGTTCCTCTTACAGCTTAGCACTTTCACCTCTTGCATGGCCATGCATTAGTGAGTCCGGAGCCTAATGGATCTGTAACCTGACTTTGCCTGTCTCAGACGTTCCCAGCAATGTAAGAGGATTTGGGCACAACTTCCTTTCAAGTTAATGGAAAGATCTTGCTTGGAAGGAACCTGCTTGAGGATCTGAGTGTACTTTGCATTAATGTTTCCATTAATTTTAATGGAAGCTGGTTCGAAATTCCTCAGATCAGTTTTGAACATCTTAAATTTTGTGTCCTTCACCCGTCTCATATGAAATGCAGCACTCTTAAATGAGCAGCCTCATTACTGGCCGAGATGTTCTGCAAGCTTTTTCTGCCTCTGGGAATGTCTTGTTCTCTGTTAATCCCACTGGACTCCTCACCAGCTCACCACACGTGGGATAGGAGCTCCATGGTCAGCTCCCAACTCAGAGGGTGTTCCTTGCATGGTCTCTGGCATGTCACATCATCCGTAGAGCAAAAAAGAGCAAGAATCCTCAGGGACTTTTTCATTAGCATTTATAAAGCACTTGGCCATCATCAAACAGAAGGGAATAAAGAAGTGTGAACTTTTATCATGGCCACTCAACTCTCAGGTTCCGCAGAGCTCTGTTTTGTGGAATTGTGCATCTGTGGGGACAATTACCTGCACATTTGGCAGGTGCAGAGCCCAGCCTAGGATTTAGTCTGGCTCAGGTCTTGTCTGGCTTTCCTGTTTCTGCAGTGCCACACTACTCTGGGCACTGGTCCAATGCAGGAGCCTCCACTTCCACTCCTACTTTCCTTGCTCTCTGCCCTTCAGCTCCTCCAGGAACTCTGACACTTGAACACAGCAGTGATTAACTGTTCCTGTACATCTCTTGCTGTTCAGATCACTTCTCACTCCTGCCTTGTACACCAGAGCTCTTGCCTGCCTCTGGGCTGCTTGTAGATATTTCTTTCTGTCTCCACTGAGCTGAGCAGAAACTGACATCTCAGCTGCTCATCACACCATCCCCATGGCCTTGCACATGTTGTATCTCTGGCATAATCTCATTTTTCTGAGACAGTCCAGGTTAAACAGTCTAATGTAGCAAACCCTGCTCATTTCAACATAATCAGTTTAGTGATCACCTACACGTGCAGTCCTGCCGACTTTCAAGGAAGACCACACTGGCTTTTAGCCACTTTGGAAATACTCCGGAAGGACTTTGTGCTAAAATAGGACCTAAAGTGAGGTGAGGCGAGGAGAAGTCGTCTCATTGTTAATGAGTTTCCCCGCTTTATTTAAGCTCAGTGCTCATTTGCAGTCTTCCTAACAGACAGGCACTGCCTGGTGATGTGTGTCCAGGTAACAGGAGCAGGCAGGGTCCACCATGCACAAATAAATCTGGTGTGACTTGTTTGCAGCATAAGGCAGGGGAAGCTGTGAGCAGGCTGTGCTCACACACCCCCAGCCGGGCCAGCCCCAGGTCAGTTCCAGCCTCCAACAATTAGTAAGACAGATTGAATCTAGATTGATCTGTCTACTTTCACAGAGTGAGCCAATTCCAGCAAGAAATTCTCCTTTCCCTGTGTTTCCATGTCTGGTAAGGCTACTGCAAAAGGCAGAATTCAGAAGAGCTCTGCTATTTATTGCACATTTGCAGCATTTTGCAGAGTCAGAATCTAGTTCGGAGCAAGAGTTTTTGGCACCAGTAACAGCCTGGACCAGACCAGTGATGCTTTCTGCAGGGAATTCAGTGGAATTGCCTCTTAGTGCTGTTCTTTTACAGATGCACTCTGGTCACTCAGATCTTTACAGTCGCTGAGAGAAAACTGAGGTTGTGGAAAAGCAGAGAAGGGACACGTAGCTTCAATGAATGTACAGGAGCAGGAATATGGTGCTGAGCTAAGCTGGAGTTTATGTGGATCTCTTTGGGGGTGAGGCTTTAGGAGGGAAAATGGGAAGTGCAAACAGGGATCAGTCCCTGGTTGAAGCCAGGGGAAGAAGATCAAACATCTGTTTAATGCTGTGTGTCAAACCAGCTATTCAGGGTTCCACAGCCAAATTGTGATGACATTAGCAGAGACACTCAACCGAGCTGGTTCTGGTCTGCCCTCTCTCTCAGCGACATCTTCTTGCTGCACTGTGATCAACAAGGACAGCAAAGAAACTGGAAGATATCGGGTAGGGCATTTTCAAGGAGGGTGCAGTGCTCTGATCACAGCATGGCTACACAAGCTGTTCTGCCCACCCAGCCAAGGCAGGACCTGTGCCACAAAGGGATCTCTCTGTTGCACCCGCTATGCTCAGTTTTTAAGGACATCATAAAAAGCAGTCAGAGAAGCACGACAGAGCACAGCACAGCCAAACCAGTTTGGCTTTGCATCACTGCAGAGAGCAGCAGGCAGGCCTGGAGAAAACAGCTTGCGAGCCGACTGACCAGAGAGCTGAGCGAGACAAAGGATGCTTG
The DNA here is from genome assembly GCA_013396955.1 of Regulus satrapa. Classification (NCBI taxonomy): domain Eukaryota; kingdom Metazoa; phylum Chordata; class Aves; order Passeriformes; family Regulidae; genus Regulus; species Regulus satrapa. The sequence continues at coordinate 343,827 of VWZN01005863.1, read as the reverse complement.
TCCTGAGATCCGTCATGGGGTGTAGCCATTTCCAAGCTTCCAAAAGTGCAAAGGGATGCTCTCCTAGCCGGCAGAGCAGTGAGGCTTTGTGGATGTTTATCCAGGGCTTTCCACCTGCATGGTGCCAGTGCAAGAGCCGAGAGCCGCTGCTTGTCGTTGACAGCTCAGCTATTGTGGCAAAGTATGATTTAATAGCAAGACTTGATTACAACATGCAAATGGAGCTGCTGGGGGACTATCTCAGAGGTTTGTGGAGATTAGCTGTTAAATTGGCCAGTGCAAAAACATTATTAAGCAGAGAACATAATTACTCATATTGTGCTTCTGTAGTGTATAGAAAGACAGATTTGTTTAAAAGCCAGCAAGTCTGATATGGAGAAAAGACTTGTGTAAATGCCACGTCATGTACTGCTGTACGTTGCAGCATATTTTATTAGAGAAGCAACACTTAATAACAACATTTGGGAACTTGTGGAAGAAATCCATTATATTATTCTGCAACGTAAAAGCAAACCTAATGCCTAGTGCGTGAAGGCTGTGCAGATATTGAAACATCTCCTTTTGGTGGTGGTTGATTGCTTTTATGGAGATTGCATCATATGGATATAAACAAATCCAGCACTTGATATGAAATCTGGGAGCCAGTTTTTAGACTCACGCATCTGTCTTCTATCTGTGCACGTTCCCTCTGAAATGCATCAAGGTTCTCATTAACACCTTAAATGTAGAAAGTAGAGTCAAAACGAGACTGTCAGCACATACAAAATGAACAACTGGGTGTGTACGTGCTGTAATGTAATTCCCCTTCAGTCCTAGAATAGTCTGTGAGGTTTCTAGAATAAAAAGCTCATCTGTGTGTGAGGATGCAGGGAGGAGGATTGAAGCGTGGGGAGCTTGTTGGTGCTGCAGACCTGTTTTGGGAGTAGGCTGTGGTTTGGGGATTTCCTCTTGCCTTGTGGCTCTCAGTAGCCCAGGCTGGGCTTGCAGGGGGTGATGCACTGGCAGCTAGAGGCTGAAGTCAGATGTCAAAGTGCATTTGGCTAGTCAAAGCCTTCCACAGTTTCAGGAAAATCTTTTAACAGAGGAGTCAGGAGGACTGAATTAGGGGAACAGCTTGTTCCTAATGGAGTGTAGTTCCTGCAGTCCCAAGTGCTGGCATGGGAAGGGGGTGATGCTGTCATTGATGCTGTGCTGCAGTGCCTGCTGCTCACCCCTGATTCACGTCACTGGACATTTCCTCTCCAGCATCCCAAATGCTCTGCTGAGGCTTCACTTGTCTCAGCAGAAGGAAGTATCCTCTCAAGCCTAAGTGGGCAAGATAAAGATTTCAAGGGGTTTTGATGAGAAACCCCTTGCCATTCTTTTGTTGCAGCTCAAGAGCTTTTGGGCACCAGTAACTGCTCCCCAGGCTTGTTCCTGTGTGACTCAGAGCTGAATGTGGAGCTGCTGTGTGAACCTCAGCATCCTGGCACAGTATGTCCCAGTCAGTCTAAATTTGAATTCACAGCCAGTCCTCCTTCCTCCTTTTGGATGTGCCCATGCAGACACAGGCTTGCTCCTCACCTGCTCCAGGCTGGTAAATTTACCACAGCTGGAGGCACCAGCTGTCTAGGTGGTGCAGGCAGGAAAAGAATGCTTGTGGCTGGGATCATTTTCCACTCAGAGCCCCTAAGCACCTGAATCCCAAGGCAGCTCAGCAGCATCTGCTGTGGGGTCCCTGGTCTGGCTGCATTGAGCTGCAGCAGCAGCATCTCCCTGCTTTCATTACTCGGTGCCAAAAATACCTGTAAGTAGTCTGCAATCCATGAGTGTCAGAGGGGGCAGTTCTGGAAAGGTGTGGTGTCAACTGGGGAAGGGAGAATGGCACATCTCATTATTTACATTAAATAATGGCAATTTTTGATAGTTGTAACAAAGCCAAAAATTGGGAGAAACCAAGTAGCAATATTTCATAATAGTTTTGCCCCAGTTGTGTGAGGGCTGTGTGTTTGAGCTGTCTGCATCTCCCTAAACACCACGTGCACTTTGAAGCTGCATATCCTGTGATGAGTACTGATAAATGCCATGAACTTCACATGGTGGTAGAGTTACAACAGGAGTCTCTGGTAGCCGGGGAGGAGACAGAAGCAGAGTACTCCTCTGTTAATCTCCTTTTTTTTCTGTGTGTACAGCTTGAGTGTGCAAGAGATCCATCTATTCAATGGCTGTTAACCTGTTCTCAGAGTCTGGAGTGCAAGCAGTGATCCTCTTCTCTGGCAGAACTGGTGCTACCTACAGGAGATGCCCTTAGCTGCAAACTGATGTATTCTAGGAAGAATTGCAGTAGCTCTTGGTTCTGTAATTTACAGAGTTTTACTGCACTGTGCAGTGTAGCACAATTTGAGGCAGGACCTGCTCCTAACTCCCAAGAGTTTTCCACTGCTGCTCTGAAACCCTGGTCTGGAATAATGCTATTCTAATTAATGGAAGTTAAAGTGCTCCTTCTGCCTGTGAGCTGGTTGGAAATGGAAAAGAAGAACCTGTCACAATTGTGACTGGCTCTAAACTACTGTCAGGCTTTCCTCCTTCCCTTCCCCTGCCCCAAGTGGAAAATTGTATTGGAAAGCAGCAGTTAGAGCACTTAAATCTTTCCACAGTTCATTTTAAGCTCCCTTTCTTCTTCCCAGCCATACCCAGGCCAGTTTGGGGCGCGGATGGGAGTCTCTGGCTTAAATCTGCAGGATGTTAAATAACAATGGGAGAATGACTTCCAAAGAGGGCATAATGTGCCTGGATTGCACGTACCCCAAGCTATATTTCCCATGCTTTGACATTCAGCCCATCTCTGCTTCACCCCTAAACTGTTTCCTTTCCATGTGGGATCTGCCTTGCTGTGATATGGAGCAAGCCCAGGCTGAAATGGGGTTAGAGCCTCTCTTGCTGTGGAGGGACAAGCTCCCACAAGCATGAACAGAAGCTGCTGGTGTCTGTCATGTCCAGCAGTAAGAGAGCACATGAAGTGTGGGCAGTAACAGAAGCTGTTGTATTCCCTGTGGTGGGTTACCAGATTGTTGTAGTCCCTGTACCTTTTCCAGGTGCTTGGATAGTCTGTTTTAACTCTTGTGTGTCCCCTTTCTCTTACCATCTCTCGGCACAGTCACGTTGCTACTGCAGGCAGTGGTTCTGAGTGGGTTTGTCCCCTGCTGAAACTGGTCAGTGAAAGGCATCTGATGGAGCTTCACTGTCCAGATGTCCTTCTCAGCTATCCAGATTCAACAGGTTCATCAGCTGGAGGAAGCTCCCAAAGCTTCTGCTTGGATGTTACTGAGTAACCCTTGGTAGAGAGCTGAAGGCACAACAGATAGATCGGACCCACTGCTTAGAGAAGCCTGCTGCCTCCCTGGGGCCAAGTTATAAAAATGAAAGCTTCCCACCCTGGTGTGGCCCTCAGATATTATCCATTATCGATTTTTCAGGAAGGTAGCAATGGTGTTGCAACAAGAAGTCCAAGAGCATTCAAGAGATACTTCAATGCTTTGGGATGACCAAGGGACCAGGAGAACAGGCAATGTCCTCCCTATTCTTCCAGTTACAGGAAATTAAAAGGGAAGAAACAGTAATAACCAGCCAGACCTGGGGTCACTGAAGAATTTGGGTTCTTTTTCTCATAGGTTGCTTTACATAACACCAGGCCTGCTGGTGACAGACAGGGTACACGTGTCTCAAAGGGGAAAAAGGATTTTTGCCCAAGACTTAGTAGGGCTCACTGGAAGAGCTTTAAAGTAGATTTGAAGGGGGAAAAGGATAAACCCAGGCTTCTAAATGTACATTTCCCGTGTTTATTCAAGGGTTAAGCAGTTAGAGAGACGCAGCACTCATAGCCAGGTATCTGTCAGGCTTGGATTGGAGGCTCACCAAAGCATGAGGATATATGGTTTTACTTCTGTTTTGTCATTTGGAGATTGCTACTCAATGTCTGTAGGACAAGAAAGCTCCAGGGCATCTTAGGATATGTCCTGTGCTCCAACAGACACTGTTGTTTTGGCTTTGCAGCATTCAAATGCAAAGTCAAGAACTGATGCCTGAAGTGCTCCTTTTCCAAGGATTAAAAGGCACTGCCAAGGCTTTGCAAGATGACAGTGTTGCAAATCTTACCATGATCCAGTGCTGAGATCCGGCGGGTTCAGCAGCACAGATGTGCTGACAGATGTGTGTCTGCTTTCTGGCAATGGTAGATTTTTTCAGGAGGTTGATCTGTGCTGCTGAACTGTGGAAGACTTGGAAAGTATCACTGCAAGAGTTCTTCATCACACCTGGGTCTTGATTTTAATCAAGCTTCCCTTCATCTAGTGAAACCCTGGCCCAAAGGAGCAGTTTCAGGAATCTAGCTTTGGTTTCTCTGTTCTTAAATGGAGCAGAGGGATCCATAAAAGTCAGTGGAGGAACTAGCTGGAGTAACCAGGTTATGACTGTGCCAGTCAGGGATGGAGGTATTTGCTAACTTCACCCAGCAGCATGGGAGATTTTGCAGACCTTGGCATCAAGAGAGCATGTTCTCACTTCTGTACAATCTCAGTAGAGAAACTGGGACATGAAACAAAATCCTTTCTTACAATGCAGCTCTGGAGAGTCATCAAATCCATCTCTGGACTTGAAGAATACGATTGTCCCTTCCTTACAGTGATGGGTCCCATGCCACTCATCCTCACCTGTGATGGTCTCACTGAAACTGCCTCATCCATCCTCATCTCTCATCTGGCTGGCAGTAGCTCCATCTAGAGACAAACAGTTCTCTGTCCCCACAGCCACTCACCCTCCAAGGTTCTGTTCAGGACCTGCTCCTACACTGCTCAGCTTTCTCTGCGGGGTGTCCAACTCCAGTGGGTTGTTTTTCTGTTTTTTCTCAATCCTGTTGTGTAAATGAGGTTAATTTCAGCCTGTCCTGATGTGTGGGCTCACTGGAATGTGACTATAAATCCAGACCTGGATGGGGTGGTGAAATTGCATTGCTGCCTTTAACCTCAGGCTGTCCTTAGAGCAAACTAGACTCTTCACAGCCCCTGCCTCAGTAAATCAAACAGCTTTTGAATCGATGCACATAAAAGTCAAGGGAGAGAAGTTACAGATGGAAAAGACCCATTGTACCTTGAGCCTGTCCTGCTGCAGAGCGGGTAAGGCTCTCTTAGGAATTCAAGGCAAAGCTCCAAGCCTGCTGGCTGAGGCCGGGGAGGGTGAGAGTCCTGCCTGGGGAAATTTGTGGAGTGGGGGGAGACTGCCTAAATTTCCTGCAGCTTTTCCATTTTGCTCATCTCTGCATTTTATTCCCTTGGCTTTATTTTTTGGGCAAGAAAACTGATGTTGGTTGTATATTCAACAAACCCAATATGTTCGTTCTCCTGATCATTGTTTTTCACTCAGGGCTATGTTTGACTTTTCCTTAGAAGCATGTTTTTCTCACCTAATATTTAGTTTAAGATCGTAGGAGCTGGATATAAAACCTTCTGGGACATTTTAATCTGCCAAGAGGCTGCTTGAAAGCAGAAGTTATCCAGAGTATTTCAGTAGCATATTTAGAAAACATCACCCCCAGATTCTGTGTTGCCCATTTCCCTTTAATTTCCTTGCCAACTTTTATTGGTTGTTTTAACCCCGATCTGGTGTCGGTGTCCCCTGTACCTTGCTTCCCTCCCCCTTGGGTTTCCATGTCTTTGAAAGTCCTGGTAACCAGAAGGTTCATGATTGCTTTGCAATCATTTCAGACCAAGAATAATACAGCCAGAGCCAGCTGGATCCCTCGCTCTGTATTGATACAACTGTTCCCCTTAACCTGCCCACACTCAGTGCTACAACTGCAAATCTGAGGTTGAACCAGAGCAGTGCTGGGCAGTGCTGTGAGCCCTGATCCACGGCCCTGCCTGGAAAGCAGCACCTCCAGCAGAGCATCCCACAGCCAGCGAGCAGCTGCCTTTGGGTGTTGTCTGCTGGGGACCTTGGGAACTTGCTAAATTACATTTATTTTTCTGACACAGATCTTCTCAGAACCAGTGGTCCCAGTGGTTGTTCTGATTCCCTTGATCTGCAGCCAGTTTCTCCTGAGCAGTCCTCCTCTGGCAAGGTCCTTGCTGAAGGCTGGCCAGTCTGGGTGATTGCCTCTCCTGAAGGTCTCTTCCCATGAGCCCAAACAACACTTGTGAGCATGGTTAAGAACTGGAACAGGTACCCAGAGAGGCTGTGAGAAAGTTGGAGATTGCTAGAACTCAGCTGGAAAAGACCAGCCTAATCCAACTGTTGCTTAGACCAGAGATTTGCAGCAGAAGAGGGCATTACTTAGCAAGTCACTGCCTGACTTCCACTTCATGAACATCAGGGGTGTATGCTGAGCCTTTGGCTGCCAGATTATAGAGATTACTTTCCATGGTTTTGGTATTTTATACTTTTTGTTGTTGTTGTTATCTTTTGTTGTTCATCTCTTCATGAGTTTCTGCGGACTCCTTCTTGTTTGTCCCTGGGTCACATCTACTGGTTGGTAGATGTATGCTCTCACAGTCCTTGACCATCTGAGTATGCTTCTAGTCTGGAATGTTCATCCACTATTCTTGATTTCCCCCTGGTCTATCAGACTGTCTCCTGCTTTGGAAGGAATCAACTCTTGAATGCCAGGTAAACTGGGAAAAAGCAAATCCAAAGGGTGTAACACACACAGGGTGTGAATGTCTCCTCAGCAGGAATGTCTGGGAGAGCATTAGCTGATGGGGAATGTGGAACAGGAAGGCTGGTTCTAGCAGTCTGTGACTCCCTGGGGCATTATCAGTTCTCTGGGTGATTAACTGTGTGTTTCTCCCTTAATGAAAACTTGTCTCAGATGAAACCACCATAATAGAAAGCTGATGTTTGGGAGCATTCCCAAGTGTAGGTTAGTATTTACAAGCTATCAGGTTCAGGTTTTATCTCCATCCCTTGCTGGCACAGAGGTAAAATCCTTTTAAAAATCCCTTCTGATCCTTCTGGTTCATGACGTGGCTTTAGTAAGACACTTTCCATATGGAATGGGTAAATGTCTTAATAGAAATGTAAGTTTTTCTCACCATTTCAGGGACTAGTAACAGATCAAGGGTCCCCCATGTACCAGGGGCCATGGCTTATAATGGAGCATAAGTGATGGATGCTATCTCTGCAGGATACTTGTGCTAGGAAATGTCAGAATATTATTTCTGCTTCAATGACTTAAGATCATGTTTGCCTAATGGACTTAAACTTGCATTTTGCAGGTGTTGTGTTAATATTAATGTGTTGTCTGAATTGTTAATATTTCTTCACTTCAACATTACATTAATGAAGGCTTCAGGGAATGGAGAAAAGACCTGGCTAATTAATTAAATCGGCAAAAAAGCATCTTTAACTTTCCATCATGCTGCCCTTTTGCTTCCACCTAATGGGTCTTGGCATTTCTGGTCAGCAGCCACGTAACACACACTGCTGTATGGAGCACTCAGCAATGCACTTGCTAATTTTTCTGACCCATAAATCACTTGCATAAACTTTTAATGGTGAGGAAAAGTGCCTTTCAGTCCTGCTTCCTCCTTCCAGTGGGAAAGGCAGTCTGATAACAGGCGGTGCTGGTCTGCTGTGTGGGGCTGGAGACTTTCCCGTCAGCAGAAGGGCTGTCTGCATTCATTCAGGAATTCTTTCCATTCTCCTCTTAGCCAGACTCTGGATGACATTAATATTATGTGTCTTGTCATAAGCTGTGCTTTCAGAGCCAGTGGCGTATCAGACTGCACGTCTCAGGAATGTGGACTGCCAGTCTGGCTTGGACACTGGCTGTGAGGCATCTCCCCTCTCCTCTGCCCCATCCCAGCCCCAGTCTGGCTCTGAGCTCATTCACCCACCAAGAATTACCATGGGCTGGAGAAAACTCAGATCTCAGCTCCCTGCTCCGGCCCCAGGTGGCTGGGCAGCACCCTTGCTTGGGAGCATCCTGATGCATTCCCAGATGTAAAGCCTGCCAGCCCAGGTGGTCATGGCTCTCAAGAGACCGGTTAGTTGAGCACAGCATTGTGCTTTAGTGATCCATCCATATCCCTTCCCTCTGGCTCTGCAGAGTGGGAGCAGGGCCCTTGCCATCATAGCTGCCTCTGAGAGCTGAGGTCTCGGTGAGCTGAGGTTCCTTGGAAGGACAAAGCGGATCTGACATAGATCTGTGGAAAGCAGGACTGGGATTCCCAACTGCACAGCTCCTTGAGATGCAAGGATTGCAAACTCTTTCCCGTTGTCTTCCCCACAAAGGTGAAGGGGTTGTGTACTCAGGGAGGGTTTCTAACATTGCTGTCACTTTGATGCTGACACCCAGCACAAGAGGCAGGTTGATGTGGCAGTGCCAGGCAGCCCTGGGGACTGGAGACATTCCGAGAAGGGGATGTATAGGAGGCTGTGTGCCCACTCTGAGTGAGCAGCACTCCATGGGCTTCTTTGGGGCCCACAAAGAAAGGCATTTCTTGATCTAGGAAGATCATTCCTGCACGGAGATCTTCATCTGTGTGCAATGCTGAGAGTAAAGTCCTCTGCCCTGGGCTCAAAAACGTGATGGTCCTGAGAAAACTGTGGAGAACAGTGGAGCTGAGAGGGAGCTGCTGAAGCTGTGCCTCCACGTCCTGTGTGGCCCAGCATGTGCGTGCAGGCCTAAGCTTTCATGCCTGGCCCACAGCAACTGGAAACTGTTTTGGCACAGAGGAGTACTTCAGCACCATGCCATGCATCTGAAGGTTGTCACCAATTTGCATGAAAAGGAGCAGACTGCAGTCATGTTAATCTTTAATGAAGAGGCACAGCCCGCAGTGACTGCGTCCTCTGCGACACCGACACCTCGGTCCGATGATGCCTCCTTTTTCCATTTGAATCAAGACAGGAGGGAGGATGGTGGGATGGGCAGGTGTTGACTTCATCCCTTCCATATGAACCACAGATGAGGGTGAGGAGCTCCAGGCTGGGCAAGGAGTGTTTTCCACACACAGAGCTGAGAGCCAAGAGATCCCAAAGGCTCTGTGGCCGCTTGTGCTGTCCAGCGCTGCGACGTCTGGCCTGACGTTGTGCTGCCAGATATAGTCAGCAATTTAATTTAACAGGGCTGAAAAGTGCCACTGATCATTTCAAAGGAACTCAGGCAAACGGCTGAGGTTTTTCTAGTGGTCTAAATCCCTGTGTGCAAACCAGTACATCAGACTTTAAGCAATTAATTTCTAATCATGCCAAATGCCTTCAGGAGCCCAGCGTCAGTACTGAGAACTTAAAATGGTTTTCCACTGTACCACAGATCATTTGGATAAAGCAAAGAGAGCAGTCTTGAGGCATTTCCAGCTTCAAGGTGTGAGAGTGGTCCATAAGTGACATTTGTATTCAGAGAACCCTCCCATGCATTTGTGTTGTAGGCATCTATTACTGGGAAGGCACCAAAGCTAATATAAAGGGCATTCTTTATACCCTGGAAAGGGAGTTCATTATAGGGAAAAGCCATTCTAGCTTAGTAAGAAATGAATCTAAAACTGCCTCAGAGCTTCTATTCTCATCAAGTTTCAATGTTAGCAGTTTTAACCAAGAGCTAATTGAGCAATCTCAGAAAGTGGAGTAATTCCATTATTCAGCTATGCTTTGTACAAGGCTACTAGCTAGCTGTGAGAGAAGCACAAATGACTTTCATCAAGCCAGGAACCGCCAGCATTCTTGCCTTTTACTACTTTTTCTTTCGAAAAAAAAAGTAGGTCTTTTGGTCTTTTGGCAACTGTCACTGGCAACAGGAGCTCCACACCAATATTGTAAGGCTCATATGTAACACTGCAATCCAAGTTTTTTGGATAAGAGGGCATTTGATTTTCATGGCTCTTCAGGCAGCAATGCTGTTCCAGAGTGGATGGCTGAAGATGCTCCTGTTTGCTGGATAGGCAGAGTGTCACCAAGAAAACAGCACATTGTTCTTGCATAATTTTACATGGAAAAGAGCCATTGCAAGTGCCGGCCCAGCTACTCACCAAAGAGCATGATTCTGTCATTGGCTGAGCTCTCAGGAGATGTGGGATTAGCTAATGTTGGTTTTAGAAGAGCTTTTATAGAAACCTCTCAAGTTCCTCTGCTTCATGGAAGAGCTGTAATCAAAAATAAACGAACACGATTTAAAGAAGAAAAAGTCATACCACATCCAGCATCTTTGGACTTAACACCTTGGAGAGGGTTTGTTGGCTGAGTTGTGGTGCTGTTTCTTTACTGTTTTCCTTCAGCTGATGCTCCTCCTGTTGGATGTGAACAGGACTGTTTGCAGCCTTTTGTGGAAAGTGACTTTGTGGGTGAATGCAGCAGGATTTAGAGTCCCGTTGGCAGGAGGTGGCTGTAGATCTCCTGTTTGGTAAGAGATGGTGCTGTTTATACTTTCCCCTCCAAGCCAGCAGAGAGCAGGGGCTCTCAGCAGTGCACTGCCCTTAGCAAGGGAACATAAATCCATCAGTGTCTCTGGAGCTCTCTCAGACACACGCAGACACATCAGGGCTGCCTTTCTCAGCTTGGACTCAGCATGGAGCTGCACACACCTGAGGCACGCCCTTAGACATGGGCTGAGAAATCAGAGGCTTTTGACTGCAGGTTGAAGCACTAACCCATGCTGATCTGGGATAGTAAATCTATCTATAGGTGGGAAGAAATTTGAACAGCAGAAATCTTGTTCCATTTGTAAAAGGGAGTGAGTGCCATGAGGAAGATACAAGATGGAGAGGAGCAGATGAGATATTGTAACGGGTTCAGAGAAAGAAGTTTAGTGGCCTTTGTAGAAGAGGTTGGTCACATCTGGATCTAGTCTGAACTGCTGGAAAAATGCTGGGGATTTACTTGGTGGCAGCTCACCCAGTCAGAGGGATCGCTGTTGGAGGGGAGTCTCAGACTCCAGCTCAGAACAGTTCACCTCCATCCTTTCTGGGAGCAGGTTTCCACAATGAGCTACACGTGAAGAAAAGACCAACTTTTCCCGTCTTGCAAAAGCAAAGAATCCTGCCATGGAAGGGCTGTGGGGTGTTTTGGGTTTCTCTCTCACACCTCAGCTGTGATAACTCTTCCAACACCTGGGTGTACCTATCAGTTACGTCTTGTAGGAGGGGATGGAGGTGTAGAAGGCATTATGGGGGAACAGCTGTGTTCAGCTGTCCACCCCCACCTCACTGCCATTTGCTCTGAAGCCCCTGGGTCTGTTACCCTGCTGGAACAGCAGGTGTTTTAGTGTCATTTTGCTTTAAGGAAGCTGCCTGCCTCCTTCCTGCACTTACTGGATTACACACAAAGTACTCCTTGTCTCTTCTTTCAGCAAACCCTTCTTAGCTAATGTCATTTGTCAAGTTAATCAGGGAGAGTGGGCACTTCGATGGCTGCTGTGCAGCCTAGCTGCATTGCCATGGAGACAAGCAGCCAAACAGCATTTTACTTGCCCTGCCTCTCTTTGCAGATTTGTCCTGATAAACCATTATTCTATTTGCCATCAACCAACCAACTTGCTGAGGGCGTCAGTAGTTTTTTAAGGTTGCTATCCAGAGATTAGGAAGGGGCTACCTAACATTTAATGGAGCAAATGGTAATGCTGATGCTAAAGCAGGTACAGGGTCTCAATATGCAGCTCCTGTTCCTGAGGAGGAATTACAGCCCACTAGCTTGAGCTTTGGGGCTGTAGTCAAGATGTCATCAGTCCTCTTCAGCTGGATGGTTTCATAGGTGACTGTTTCCCTACAGAAGCTGTCACTATCAAAGTTACTTTGAAAAGCACCAAGACTTGGGTTTAAGAGCATCCCAGGAGCTTGAAATCTCCTCCAGAAGTCGGTGAGATTTAGGCACTGGCATGGCTTGGTCACATTTGAAACTCAGAGGTGAGTGTAAGCCACACACTCCAGCTGACCTCTTGCATAAGGCAGGCTGAGGATGAGTTTCATCCACAGAACTCACGAGCAAAATCTGGATATTGAAAGAGCCGACAGGAGATGTACATGTTACAGAGCTCAAAACCCATCCCATCACTCCTTTTCATTCCCCTCACCTGTGCTCATGTTAAGTGATGCATGGAACAGGTTTGGAAATGCTCCCTCCTACAGCGTGGTTAGCAGGACAGCTGGGATCTGCAGGCACCTATGGGAGTCACAGCCACCTGTTGACCCCTAGCCCTGTCTGTGGGACAGCAGAGGAAACCTCACATCAGCACAGAAAGGGCAAAAGTTCAGATCAGATTGTTTATGGGATTTTATGGAGCCAGGAGCCAAGGATAGCTCAGCTAATCCAGAGGAAACTGTAGTGATGGCGTTAGAATGCATTTCACATGGGATTCATTCAGCACGCGTTCAGATGGACCAGTCTTTCTGTCTCCGTTTTTTTAACCATGAAATATTTTTCTTTGTACTCCTGTCTGCCAGCTGCATTGAGCCAGACTCCAAGCTAGGCTGTTTTAAGAAAAAAAAACCCACAGAAACCCCAAAACCTCTTGTTGTTTGACCTGCATACAAGTTAGCAGGGCTTCAGCACAGCTCCCAGCAACATCAGCACCAGCCACTGGGCTGGGTCCATGCTCTGCCAGCCAACCTCTGCTCCCACCAGCCTCAGCATCCACTGCTTTTCTCCAAGCCACGGTGTAGTTCTTGCTTAGTTGAAGCCCTGGCGAAAACATGAGCTAAAAGTGCAACTGAAAGGCCACGTGGGGAGGGCAGGAAGGCAGCAGCTTTGCTGTGCCCTCCAGCTCCTCAGCACCTGAAGCCTTGCTGGCTTCATGGGCAGTCCTAGCCCTGGCTCATCCTCCTGAGTCTCCAACATCCCATGCAGTCTCAGCATGAGCTCCTCTTGGGAATAGGGGTTTCCTTTCAGGTGCAGTGAGGTCACCACATTAAACTTGTTTCATGCAGACCTTGTCTCCCTCCTGAGCCCCAGAGCCCATTGCTCTGCTGGAACAGGTAATGTGGCTTAACTCCAGGCACAGGTGCCAGCTCCTTCACTGTCCCCAGCCTGTTCCCTCTGACCATGGCAAGCTCTCACATGCTCTGGATTACCCCAGCTGTGACTTGTGCCTTCTGGGAGTTCCTTTTCTCTCCCTGAACTCCTAATGTTTAGAGCAACTAACTCTGGCTAGGAGTTACAGAGCAGCCCTGCACTCCTCTTCCCTTTCAAGCCTGCAGGACTGCTGCAGTGGGGTGCATTAGGGGAGCAGCTCTATGACCCCCCAGGGATCCAGAGCTGGGAAGGATCCTCTGTCCCTGCAGGGGGTTTTGGCATCAGCCCATTGCAGCCCTCCCAGGGCACACTGGTTCGTTACCCTGAGCTGACACAAACCAACCCATCAGATCTTGGGGCATCTTTTCCTCTCAGATATAGGACAGTGTCCAACCTTATCTGTGTTACCTGATCCTTTAAAGCCCAAACTGCAGATGTGTCTCCCAGAGCCTTCCTCTGCCTTTAGATGAGAGAGCAAGAGTAGCTTTTCAATTCTGAATATCCATGGTCTCACTCTGCACACCTTGTCATGGGTGCAAAGCTCCTGGGTGCTTCCCAGGATGGGATTTTGCAGAGCAAAGTGGTTAGAATGTGCTGTTAGTTTTACTTCAAGAATGAAAGCATCCCTGGCAGGAGGGTGCTCAGGTATGAGCTGCCATTCAGTACCTCCAACATCAGAATGAGGATATCTGCAGGAAATTGTAAAAGCCCAAGCCACAGAATGGTAAAACAAAATGCAGAACTTAATAATCAGGTGGAAATTGCATCCAGCCAAAAGTGTCACTGTAGATGAGAGGTGAAGGTTTTACGCTCCAGTGCTCAACAGGAACAGGAATGGCAGGGTCTGCTGCAGCATTTGCTCATAGTGTTCATCTCTGGAACATGCAATGAGCACGTGTTTGCCTGTGACAAAGAAGAGGTTTTGTTCACAGGTGTTTATTGCTTTGTCCCTAAAAATGGCCTTGCCTCTCCTTCTGTAGAGGCTGCAGTTCAAGGAGATGCAGGGCGTCTCCATGGCCAACCTTTGCCCGAGCATGCATCTGTGTAGCTGTGGCCAACACTGGACATGTCTCCCTCCTTCCTTACACCAAAGGAAAGAAAGGTGCAACCATGGGAAGGAGAGGTGCTGCCTTTTGCAGTCTGCCCTGTTTTCTGTGCCTCACTGGGACCTGGCTCAGGCAGAAAGGGCTTCCCAGGTGTGAGCATGGGCTGGCACAGCCTCACACCTGTCCTCAGTCACTGTTCCCCACGTGCCTCTCGGTAGGAGTGGTGTGTCCCCCACTCTCTGGAGGTGGCCATGGCCATGCCATAACCCTCTGGCTGCCACTGGCTGTCCCAGGGCCAGGGTGTCCAATCCAGCCCCTGTCCCTCACCCCGGGCCACACCTTCCTGCACCCCCTGGAGCCAGTGGCCATAGAGGGGCCGAGGTTGCCATCTGCCGGTTCAGCTGCACAGGAGCAGCAAGAGCCAGGCTCAGCCCTCTTGGAAGTGGCCCCTCAGGAGTGTGTCCTGCTGCTGCTCAAAGGGTCACAGGGCACTGCCCACCTAACGCAGCCCTTGGCCTTTGGGAGCATATCCCGTGGGCCGGTGTTCCGGGGACAGGCAGCCCATTCCCATTTAGACCGTGCTGCTCCTGCCCTGCCCTGCCCACACTGCCCCTGCGCCAGGATGTCCCTCCTGCCTTCCCTGTGGGGCCTGAAGTGTTGGCCTCTGGCAGAAAACCCTCTGTGAGAATCCACGGGGCTCTTAATAAGGGAGCTCCTTCTCATTAAAGACTAATATTTCTACTGCTGATGATCACTGTCAGGCGCTTATTCCTCCTCTGGGCTTGTCTTTATTTCCTTTCTCTTTCAAGTTCTTGGCAAGTACTTCCAGGCTGGGAATGTATGACTGCTGTAGGAGTGCCCCAGGAGTGCAACACCGTGCACATCTCCCCAGCAGTCAAGGTCAGGGTTGGGAGCTGCAGGAGCACTGCCTCCAGCCCTGGTCCTCCAGCTAGCCCTGCAAAATCACTGCTTTGCCTGCAGGAGCAACAAGGCTGAGCTGGCATAATCAGCAACAGCTCACTCAGGCACTGCTGAATGGATGAGGTTACTTCTGTAAATCTATTATCTTTTTTTGGCAATTAGCACCAGTAAGGAGCCCTGGGAATACATGCAGGAAATAGCAGGAAGCCCAGTTAAGCACATCTCTTGCTTATCAAGCCCAGTTAAACAAGTCCCCTGTGACACAGCCCTGACACTGGTAGCACAACCCTTACACACACCAAACCAAAAATGATTTCTGGTGCTGGGATTGCTTTTCTGAGCACTGTGTAACCCCAGAGGTTTCCATTCAACGCATGTACATTCAGAGACGGAAAGTGAGGGGCTCACCCCAGCCTGGAGCACCCCAGGTTGTATGGAGGAGCCTGTGGAGTCCCTGCATCTCCTGGGTGCCAAAGGCAGCCCTGCTGGAGCAGTGCTGGTGGCTTGTCCTGCCCAGGGCCAGTGCTGTGTTGTGCTGTGGGTGGGAGCCTGGTGTGGGGCAGGGCTCGGTGCCTGGGCTGACCACACGTGTCGAGCTCGGGATGGGGGAGCGAGGGAGACGCTGTTTGCTCTGGCCCAGGAAGACAGAGATGTGTGTTTGTTTTCCGTGCTATCTTTCACATGGCGTCTGTTTTTTTTGTCAGGCATTTCAGGAGATAAAATGACCTAAAGGGAGATTATTTTATCCTAATTTAAGCTGTCAATTTATCACTGACTTCTGCTTGTCTGCGCCAGCAGGACAGCTTTATTCTGAGACCCTGGGGAAACCTCTGCGAGAAAGTGAGAATTTGGGGGGGATTTGCTGCAGTCTCACAGCTAATCTGTGCTTATGACAGCAACTACAAGCTGCTCCCCTGTTCCCCCGTGTCGTATTAGTTCCCATCACTGTGGACTGGGTTTGCTTCCCAGGGGCCTCCCCTGTCTAACGGGAGCCCGGGGTTGTTTTTCTCGTGCCGCAGGCTGGTGGAAGAGTTCATGCTGCTGGCGAACATGGCCGTGGCCCATCGGATCTACCGCTCCTTCCCCGAGCAGGCCTTCCTGCGCCGCCACCCCCCGCCCCAAAACAAGCTGCTGAAAGACCTCATGGACTTTTGCAACCAAGTCGGCCTTGACATTGACTTCAGCAGCGCGGGGGCCCTGCATGTGAGTGCACTGGCCTGGCAGGGCCATGGGGGGCCCAGCGTGGGCAGCTACGTGATGGCATGTTTGTGGCAGCCTGTGCTTTATTCCCTGTCCCTCCCTGCCCAAGAAAAGCTGACAGCTATGCCAAAACAAAACAAAACAAAACACCTCCCTCACTCGCTATTGATCCCACTAGTGCTGGGCAGGGGTGGCCCAACCTGTCCTGCTCAGCCATGTTCTGCACAGAAATTAGAGCAGGGTGGGAAGGACCTTGCAAGTGACCTCTGCATTGCCCTCTCTGTAATAGGAAGGATGTTTCAGTGCAGGAGCACTCACTGAGACACACAGATTTCCTTCTCTGGGCAGGTCCTGGGCAAGGAATTTGCTCCATTCCACAAAGAGAGCAGCTCTGCAAGGGGCTGTTTCTGTCTGGGCTGCTGCAGGTCTCAAGGAGGGCAGGCTGGGGAGCAGGGTGACTGGGAAGGATTGGAGAGCAGTGCTGGGAAAGGTCAGATGCAGCCAGCACAAGAAGTATCCAACCACTCCTCTGCTGAGCATGTCCTGAGGCTGAACTCCGGCTGAACAGCACAGCACAGGTTCCAGGATTTTCTTTGCTCACCACAACTGGACTGTGGATAATCCTCTGTTAATCCCATCCCTGCTGGCCTCCCACACGCCCCTCCATCAGCTGGGACTGCTCTCCCCGCTTGCTGGCTGTGCCCAGCCTATGTCAGCAGATGCAGGGCTGCTCACTCAGCTCCTCTGCTGCACTTTGAACCCTCCAGCCCTTCCTCACTGCTGCCCTCAGGCAGTCACCTCCCGTATCCATGTCTCCCCAGAGCCCCATTATCCGTGCGCTGAAGCTCTCAGGAGCTGGATGTGAGCCAGGCACAGGTCGGGGAGGGTTTACAGGCTCTTGCTCTCACACTACACAGCTGGGGACAGAGCCAGCAGTCCCCATGCCCTGGGTGCTCCTTGCCACTGACCCCAGGAGGACAGCCAATGCTCAGGACTGTATATGCAGTCCTACTGGTGCTGCTGGGACCACAGCAAAGCCCAATTTCATGTGCACCTTTTGGATTACAAGGGGATTTTCAGGAAAAAGGGGAAATTGGCTTTGACAAGTTGCTGTTAGCACCAGTAAGGTCTGCCTGGGTCCCTTTACCACCATAACATGCCAACACTGAATGCTTTCTCTTTCCTCCTCCAGAAAAGCTTAAGTGAAACATTTGGTGCTGACAAATATTCCAGAGCAAGGAAAGAAGTGCTGACCTACATGTTCTCCAGGCCCATGCAGGTGAGAACAACACTGTGCTCTCGGGCATGTCTGCTTGTAGCTTTCTGCTGTGGCTCCATCTTCAATCCTTGCCCCTTCTGCATTACCAAGCTGGTTGTTGCACACAGAGGGAGTGAATGAATACTGAACGTGGTGTTCTAGGGCTGCCAGCAGCTTCTTCCAGTGCCTCCAGCCCTGTACAGCTGGCAGTGGGAATATGCCTTGAGCAACAAAGCTTCACTGGATGGCAAGGTCAGGCTGAGCCTTTTCTCACTGCCCACACTGGCCCAAAGAAGGAATTAAGAGTTGGTGTGTGCAACTGGCCGTAAGCACAGTCTGGTACCTACTCTTGGAAGAATGAAAGCTCTTCAATCTCCCTACAGCCCAGGTGGCTTTCTTTGACAGTCTCTGAAATGGAGGCTTGTGCTGCTCACACCAGTTGCAATGTTTGGTGCATCTGTAGCTCAGAACTCTTATTTGGGTGTTGATCACCATCATAAAAAAGTTTTTGTGAGGCATCAGCTGCATTTGCAGCTGGGCACGGCACGACCTCTTCTGAGGAAAGTCCTACCCCATGGGGAGAAGGGGCACATCCCTGAAATGATCTCTCTACTGTGGCCTGCTTATCACTACAGGAATGAATCATCTTCCCAACATCACTCATTTGACTGTCACTCTTCTAATTAGCTTATTTGCTTCATTTACTCATTTCCAGTTGCCGGAAGTCCTGCTGTGTTTCTGGGACTTAATGCTTGTTTGCAGCTGGGACTGGGGTATAAGGCCATTTAATAAATCACCCTCTCGTGTCCAGCTCTGGAGGGCTGCTTTGTAAAGGGCAGGGAGTGTCCTCTGGAGCTGAATGTGTTGTCCCAGATCCCATGTCCTGCTTTGGTTTATCCTGATCCCTTCTGTCAAATCCTCCTTTTCTGGTGGAAGCTGCACTGGTGACATGAATTCCTTTGAGTCCCTCTCTGGTCCTGCTGACTGTAGCACAAGCCTGGGCTTTGCCAGTAGCAGCACGTGGAGCAAACCTGGCTGCTGGCCAGGATGGATGAGCAAGGAGAAAGTTCTGCAGTGGCACCGAGGAGGAGATGGGCTTTTGGGGACCCACTGACTTGCTGAGATCTTGCCTGTGGGGTGTCCCGTGACTGTGGTTGGAGAAGTTGTGGGAGTGCTTTCGGGTACCACACAGTGGCTCTCATTAAGATTCACAGCCTTGTGAATATGTTAGATCATTACATAAAAGAGCTACCAAGGTTTTGGGCATGAAGTCTTCTGCAGAGTAGATACCAGACAGAGAAAGAGACACTTTTAAAGGAGATATTCCACAAGACATGATTTTGGCAGGAACTAGTCTCATTCCATCATCAGAAGACAGAGGTGCCTGTGTGTTCAGGTGGGCTGTGCAGTCCACTTGTACGTGGCAGACTTGCTGCCTGGCACACTCCTATTATAGACAAAACACCTTGTAAGGGGCAAACAGTTTCCAGGAGGAAGGAAAGGAGGAATATTTTTTTTGCTGTCTGCCACCAGCATGAGAGCAGATGGAAGAATCAGCCCCATCCTCCTGGATGTCATGGTCCCTGATGGGGGAGAGGACAGATTTGAGTGTTGGCAGCTGCAGAGCACAGCCACCGAGGGGCCCAGGCTGGTGGTGAGGCTGGGCCACTGCTCTGACAGATGGTGCAGCGAGACCGTCTGGTCGGGGCACTGAAAAGTCACCTGTATCCCTGTGCACGTCACAGCTCCCAGTGATAAAGCTGATGTTTCAGGGACAAGGCTGCAGCTAAATCAGCCTAAACAACTTGTCCACAGGTTTAACCCCTGATCGTGCCAAGCCTGTGTCTTCCCTCTTCACCCTCTTCACTGCTTGCTGGTGGTCAAGACATCAGCCTCTTTGGAGGAGGGGGGAGATGGGAAGCAACTGGTAATGCCTGAGGGAATGCCCGGATTGGCATGCCAGGAGCCTTGTAACAGATGAAGGAGCAGCGACACACCATTCTTCAGGGGCTCACTCACTCGGGGATTCAATCTGCCCGTGAAAGCAAAGCTGCCCCTGCTTGGCTGGGGCTGATTTATTTCCATGCTCCTCGCAGTCCTCCGGGGATTGCAGCAAACTCTGGGGGTTTGAGACCTCTTGTTAGTCAAATCTGTTAACGAGAAAACATCTGCTTCATGCCGGGCTGGTGTCACCGGGTTGTGCTGTCACGATGGTGAGGATGGGTGTCAGATATGTATTTGGACTGGGCTCCCTGCAGGGTGCAACCCTACCATGGCCTAGGGGAGTATTTCTGCCGTGATACTCAAGCTGCAGCAAACGTCAGTGAGGGTCATGGGCTGCCAAAAGGGTGTCCAAAATGGTGCTGGACCCCACAGTGGCCAGCACATCAATCAAGACAAAGTGCCTCAGACAACAGCAAGCAGCACAGGACCTTCAGCATCTTTTCTAATTTTAAACAAGATGGGGTATAACTTGAAACACTGCTGGGCATAGGGCAGGGATCAGCCCTCCCCAGTCTCTTTTCTCAGAGCAGGGATTTTGACTCTGCTTTCTGCCTGCCTGGCCTTGTAGGAACCTTCCTGCCTTCTTCCCAGAGGCCTGGCACAAGTGCCTGGAAGCTCCCTGTGATTCCATGCCATCTGTCAGCACGAGGGCACTCATCCCCTCCTGCAGCAGCCTCTGGAGCTCGGCGTGTCTCCCTGCCCAGCCTCATTCGGTGGGAGATGAGCTAATTGAGTGGAGACCATACTTCGTGGAGTCCATCAGAAACAATTTAATTCTGGGTTGTGGAAATTGGCAGCCAGCACAGCTCCTATCCCAGCTCTTGGGTCTCATAATAAGGCTGGGACTGATGCTGCTTTTTTTAACCTGCTCTATTTACTTGCCCGGATCAGTGCGTTGCTGCTCAGCAGGAGCTGGCTGCGCCACCAGCCTGGAGAGTGGAGCATACAGCTGCCCAAACCAAGGATCCCGGGACAGCTCTGTAATCAGAGCTGGCTACTCCTGTTTTTTTTAAATCACTTGCTCTTATTTTTAAATGGGTTCATTCAATCGCCACTGTGCNGACCTGCACAGCCTCCCCTCCCCGCCTGGGCCCAGCCCCCAGTGTTTTCCCAGCCCCAAGAGCTGGTGTTTCACAGATGTAAAAATAAAAGCTATAACCTGTGGGATAACAGGGGTGACACAGGAGAGGCTCCTGCTGAAGAGGCTGCTGAGCAGTGGTGCCGCTGTTGCCCTGGTGTTGGTTTAGGTGGGCAGTTCAGCTGCTCAGCTCCCCAGCTGTCACGGTGGGATGGAGCAGCAGGGATCACAGCAGGGCTGTTTCTCCTCCTTGGAAGTCACTCCTACTTGCCCTCAGTGCTCTCCAAGCATCCACAGTGGGAGTGTAAAGTCTGCAGCCAGACCCAGAACCAAAGAGCCAGCATGGGAGCCGCTCTGCAAGGCCCTTTGGTGGGAGACAATCTGAGGTGAGCACAGAACAAGCTGTGCTCTCCCCTGGAAGACGGGAGGATGCCAAATGAGCCCCAGGGCCTGAGCAGAAGCAGGAAACTGCTTAGACTTAGACATGGGTGATGTGAAAGCTGATGCAGTCCTTGGGGCCAGGAGGGACAGCTGGCAGCCAGCAGCTCCCTGCAGTGGCTTTGCCCCTTCTATTCTGTGCTCGGTTTCTGCGGTGCCTGTGCAGCCCAAACTGAGCAGCAGGTGAAGAACCACTGGCACACAGTGGATGTCTTCAGAAGGGCCACTGGCTGCTGGCGCTGTCTCTCACAGAGTCAGCCCCCTCCAGCCTCATGGCACCACCCTTGCTCACACCCTTCCCTGATTTCTCCCCCCTTTCAGATGGCTCTCTACTTCTGCACCGGCGTCCTGGACGATGAGACCCTCTTTCACCACTACGCCCTGAACGTGCCGTTCTACACTCACTTCACCTCTCCCATCCGCCGCTACGCCGACATCGTCGTGCACCGCCTGCTCTCCGCCTCGCTCGGTGGGTGCTGCTCACCCGCAGGGGCTGCCCGCTGCGGGACAGGGGCCACGGCACGGCTCTGCAGCAGGAGGGAGCATTGGGCACGTGGTTGTCACCTGTCCCCTTTGCAGGTGCCAGATCCCCCATCAAGATGGAGAAAGAGGCCATCCAGAAACAGGCAGATCACTGCAATGACCGGAAGATGGCTTCCAAGAGGGTGCAGGAGCTCAGCGCTGACCTCTTCTTCTCCGTCTTTGTCAGGGTAAGACCTGAGGCTATCTTCTCCTAAGGGGTCTCTGGATTTCCCTGTGAAGGCCCAGCCTAGATGCTACTGGGCAGGGGGCTGTGTCTGCCCTCTGGGCTTTAGGAAAGGCAGACAGTGAGAGGACACGCTCAGCAAGCACCACTGCTGGGTTCCAGGACCTGGAGACACTGGTTCCCCTTGGGGATTGCTGAACGAGATCTGCTGTGTAGTGACAGTCCTGTCTCTTGACAGGAATGTGGTCCTCTGGAGTCAGAAGCCATGGTGATGGGTGTCCTGAGCAAGGCCTTTGATGTCCTGGTGCTGAAGTTTGGAGTCCAGAAGCGCATCTACTGCAATGTAAGTACCTCACCAGTGTGTGATGGCAGAGCAGCCTGGCATCACTGCGGGCAGTGGCTGTCCCGGTGCCCTTTTGTGCCAGCCCTGCTACAGGCAGAGCTATGCCCAAGCTGGGCCAGACAGAGGGGAAGGAACCTTCCAGGAGTTTGCCTTCCATCCCTCAGCCCTCTCCAGACAGGAGACTGGAGGGTCTGGATCAGCCCAGTCTCTGAGGACCAGCTTCTCCCTGTGACGTGCTGGGGTTGATCTAGCCCGGGTAAAAGGGAATAAAGCCAGATTCAGGGGAGCAGAGACAAGCGTGGATCTGAAGCGAGGACAGGGAGCGAGGCTGGTTTTCATTTCATTTAATCAGATGGTTTATCTGGGGCTGTGACAGCAGCGCTGTGGGCCAGCACCTGCAGTTGGTGACAGCATCCTCTCTTAATAACCTGGTTATATGGCTGGCAATGACATCTTTAAACAGGACATAGAGCGTGATATATGGGCTGGTGGTGTCTCGCAGCAGCCCCTGATTTACACACTAGGCTCAGGCTCACGGGCTGCTGCATCCCAGTTGTTAAAGAGCTGCAGAGGCAGCGTGCTGGGCAAGAGCTGCCTCAGCCCCATCCGCAGGCGAGCTGGAGGAGAGCTGGGGGGAGGGCTTGTTCCCAACACTCTCCCTGCATGCAGGCGCTGCCCTTGGTGGACTTCCACTTCCAGAAGGCAGGGAAAAAGCCAGAGCTGACACTCCTGTGGGAACCAGAGGAGCTGGAGGAGGCATCTGTGCCCCAGGTAAGACACCCACATGGGAGCATGGGACAGGCTCACAACACCGTGGGGCTGGCATGGAGGCTGTGGGCAACATGTGGATCCTGTGATGTCTGCAGGGACAAGTCTGGGAGGCTGGACTTGCCTTGCAGGGTGTCAGGCCCTGCTGTCCCTCTGTGTCCCTTTCCCAGGAGCCCAACTTCAGCCTCAGCCTTCTCTGCCATCCAGCCCAGTCCCATCACTGCCCTCACAATCTGACCCCTCCACAGCCTTCTGTCTCTGCCCTGCCTACTGTGTGCCCTGCCTCCCAATTCAGTTTCCTCCAGAGATAGAATTACATGCTGTTTACTTCTTCCTTCCAGATCATCAATTAAGATGTTGAGTAAGATCAGGCCTAAGGCAGCTCCTGTCTAGACCCTTCCCCCCATCCTGGCCCTCTTTGCCCCTGACAGGGCTTTTTCTTGGGGTTTTCATCTCTGTGACACGGTTGAGCCTCAATTAGGAGAAATATTTTAAATCAGACTTCCTGAGATGCAGTGTCAAATGGTTTAACAGCATCTAGAAATCTCTCTCTCATGTCCCTGTCATCTATTAACTTGGTAACTCAATCAAAGGGAGCAATCGCTTTTGTCTGGCTTGATTAAGTGGTGCTTCTTTGCCAGCTTTTGTCTGGCATGGCTATAAAACCCCAGCTGTGTTGACTGCTGCAATCCCTGCTTGAAGGGATGAATCCCAGCCTCTCCCTGCACCGCTCCAGGGGCTCTGCACTTGAGCCCCAATTCCGTCCCAGCCCAGCACATCCCATCCTTGCCCCCTTAGGGATCCTGACACAGGGGGCTGGCCCTCCCAGCTGGGGTGATGCATGTGCTGGAGAATCCTTCCCTCCCCGGGGTGGATGTTGTGATCAGAGCTGGATCTGGCTCTGCAAACATTTCTGCAGGCTCCCCTCCCTTTGAAGCTGAGCTTTCCTCTCTCAGCTTGGCTCAGGGAAGCCCCATGGATGCAGCCTGGAGTGGCCTCAGTTCCCCCTTTCCTACAGGAGCAGGGATCACTTACACCCTAGCAGGGAGTTGATGAAAAATGATGCCCCAGCGTGAGCAGGGCCCATTTTGGTTAAGCAAACAGTTGGTAGAGGAAACTCCTCCACAAACCTTCCACACCTCCTAAGAAAACACTGGAGCTCTCCCATGGGATCAGGCTCTGAGCTATCCTCCGAGCCAGCAGATCCCTGAGTTTATAAATCTCCAGCCCTGGGATGAGCCAGATTACTGTAAGCCATGCTGAACTCTGGTAGATGTCACCTGGACACCCCACCCAAGCACCCCAGCTCCCCACCTGGCCCCAGCACTTGGTCTCTGCGTCCTGGTTTAGCTGAGCCTGGCCAGGCAAGTGGGAGCATCAGGGAAGGCTGCTAGGGAGAAGCTGTGCTGGGGTCTGGGCTGTGTGTTTGGCCCTGCCACAGAGGGGAGATGTTGCCCCCATTTCTCTCTGATCTCCAGGAGATGATCAGGGACACAGTGGACATCACTCAGGGGTAGAGTAAGAAGTGGATCTAAGACTCGGGGGGTTTGATGTGAAATGCTGCTGTTCCACGGCAGTTCAGCAAAGGGATAAGGCAGGATTGCAAGGGAGAATCCTGATACTGCCCCTTTGACTCCCCCATATGCAGGGGGCTTCCCCATGAACACCACGCCCTGCACTGCAACCAGCCTGGGGGGGCAGGCAGGGGCTGGTGCTCAGTAGCCCACAGCTGCCTGGCAGCCAGTTGTGATAGGATTTTCCTGTTCTGAATGATTAATCTGGAGCAGCCAGTGCTGGATGAGCTGGGGAGGGTTGGACAAGGTCACACTGGTAGCTGTGTGCCTGCTTCTCCTGGGGCCAGCCCTGAGCAGAAGGCCTCAGCAAGCCCTGCTACAGCACAGGACAGGCTCCAGCAAGCAAAGTCCCCAAATGCTTGGGCACGACCCCAGGACAGCCCTTCCCAATGTCCCAGCCAGCCCCTTAACTGCGCCTCAAGGACACACCAGATCGATACTTTCCACTTCTAATCCAATCACAGGAGGAGCTGGGGTCAGAGGAGTGGGGAGGTGGCACAGCAGCACAGTTCCTGAACAGGAGGGATTGATTTTCTGAGATCTTTGTTCCCTTGCATCTCTCTTATCTAGTATGCTCCTTCCTGGGTCTGCCCTCACTGTGGAAGCACAGGCAGATTGTTCCCTCCTTGTGGGATGCTGATGAAAGGCTCAGCGTCCTGTGGAAAACCCTTCTCACAGCTCAACGTTGGCTGTTGGCCAAGCCCCATTAAGGGATGGCGTGGCTCTGCAGCTGGGCAGGGCAGGCACGGGTGGCCCTGGGGAGAGCTTGGGACCCAAAGTCAAGGGCACAAATGCCCACAATTCTTCCTAGACTGTGTGGAGAAGCAAGAGTGGGGTCTGATCAGGCTGTGGGATAAGTGAGGGATAATGTTTTGGGAAGCTCATCCCGGTTGGTTTGGGTGCCCTGGCTGGTGTCAGAGCTCGTGGTGTTGTCCTTGAGGATGCTGCCTCCAGCCCTAGGAGCATCCTGGACCCCAGCAGAGCTATCTGGATCCATCCTGCCCCATTCCTTGGTTCCTCATGGGTGCACTGATGGAGGCAGCAAAAGCCAGCACAGCTCTAAGCAAATCTTGGTGTGATTCCAAGCTGCCTGAAAACCCTCTTTTCTTTCTTTCTCTCCCTTGATGAAGGTGATCACCATTTTCACACTGGTGGAGGTGGTGCTGACGGCGGATGGTGGCCCCCTCAAGTACAGTGCCCTGCTCAAGAGGCCAAGCTTGGACAAGTGAGAGCCCTGGTGCTGTGGGCTCCCTACTTCTGATGTGCCCTCACCGCCCAGGCCCAGCTCTGGCACCCGCTGGAGACAGAAGGGACCCACAAAGACTTTGGGGTTTTGAGTTTTAAAACCATTGTGGTTTTTTCTGGTTTGGATTTTAACTCCACCTGGGAGCAGGGCTCAGGGCTTCAGCCTGCCCCAGACAGAACATTTCTACTCTCGGGTATTTTTAGCATGATGCTTTCTTAATGTTTTTTAAGGCGGTGGTGTCCATCTCCAGCTTCGGTGCCTGTAGTGAGGGCTGAGAGGGGATATGTGTCCCCAGGAGTGGAGAGGGGCTGGCTCCACCATCCCAGGTGGGATGTGGATGCAGTGGGATGCAGCTATGGGGCCACGTGGAGGGTTTCTTGCAGGGTTGTGTGTCGTGTAATAAAAGCCGGGTCAGCAGCTGTGTGTGGGGCTCATGCAGGTTTTATTTTGTGCCCTCCATGTTCCCTTAGCTGGGGGATCCCAGCAGTAACTCATCTCTGGGGAGCCCCTTGCCTTCCCTTCAACTTTACAGGCTTTCTGAAATCCAGGAGGCCTCACTGCCCCTCCCAGCCTTATGCTTGGCCAGAAGATGTGAGATCTGGGCAGGTGTTCCCAGCTCCTGATCCAGCAGGTCCTCTCTCAGTCCTTCCAGGGGTCCCTGCGTGTCTGCTCCTCACAGTCTCTGTGTCAGAGTCCTCTGCAGTCTCTCACACCTTGGCCTCCAGCCTAACCCTGTTCAGGGACCCTATGGCACCGTGTCCTTGCATCCAGCACCTCGCTGACCAACTGACCTCTGCCGTCTGCAGCCACCTCTGCCTGCTCTCTGTGCCCACATCACCCAGCCATGCTGTGAGGGTGTGTCAGGGGCATGGGCTGCTCTGGCAGCCTCCACGTCATCACAAGCAGTGAAGGGACTGACATCTGGCAAGAGGGAAAGAATCCATTATGCCGGGCAGGGAGGGAGCCCTGATCACTCCATCACACCATCAGTGGTGAGAGCCATGGCCCTGGCACCAGCACATCAGCCCTCTGCAGGAGCCAAGAGCTGGCCAAACCTCAACTGCCTGGATCAGGATGGGGGAACAGGGCTGGGTGCAGCACACTTCCTAGGAGCTGGTGAAGCCATCGAGGACCCCTGGAGTCCCCAGAACTTGTGCTCCAGCAGCATCCTCCCAGATGGCCCGGTGCCATCACGGATGGATGTCACCTGATGCTGGTGGCGTGGGGCTGTTCCCTGCCCACAGCAGGCACCCACCCCTCTGTGCAGGTGTGCTGGCATGGGCTGCCCCAGGGCACCCGGTATGTCAGGCACCAGCTGTCCCAGGAGCTGATAGGCACCGTGTGACTCTGCTGGGAGAGGGGACCAGAGGAAACTGACACCAAAGCCAAGATGTCCACCCCCTGCCCCTCAGACGAGTGTCCCCCTCCTCGAGTTTGTCTCAGGGGAAACCGGGCAAATCCAGCCTGGCCCAGCTCAGCCTGTCTGCAAAAACAGCCCTTTGCCCTGCGCTCTCCCTCCCACCCGCCGGGGTCCGCAGGCAGCCGCCCCCAGGGGAGCAGGGGCCCAGCGGTGCCAGGGGCCTCAGGAACAGGCTGGAGGTGCTGCCTCGCTGGATGGAGGGGGCAGGGATGGCCCCGAGGGGGGCGAGGGGCCCTGGGAGGGCCGGGAGATACTCTGTGAATGTTATCAGCCCATCGTCTCACGGGACAGGGAAGAGCCATAAAGGGCTGTCCCCTGGCCCTGGACTAAGGCAGCATTCCAGGAGGGCGCCGGGGTGGGCAGCATGGGGCGGCCGCTTTCCCCTGGAACCTGCCTGCTCCTCGGCTTCCTCACTCAGCTTGCCGCTGCAGCCTCTGGTGACAGGGGACGTGTGGGACAGAGGGGTAAGAGCCTCTGGTGGGGGATGCTGGGGCTGGTGTCACTTCCTGGGGATCTCCAGGGACTATGTCACCTCCCCTTGGGATACCAGCAAACGGGAGCCCTCACAGCCATCTCAGGGTGCTCTGAGACCACAGCCTTGGGATGGGTTGGTCTCAGCACCCCACCTTCCCCCCCAAAACAGGCCCTGCCCCCCCATCTCTGCTGCTCCCAGGATCCATCCCTGACTTTGGATAAAGTGGCCCAATAGCCACAGCCAGCTCTGGCTACCCGAGCATTGCACACTCACTGTGGCTGATCCTCAGGCTGCTTTTCAAGAGGCACAAGGGACTTTCCCTGCCAAATTGTGCCTCAGTTTCCCTTCTGCAGGTGGTTTCTGAGCAATGCTGGTCTGCAAAAGACCGTGCTGATCCCCAGGTGTTTCCTGGTCCTCCATTGTGGGGGAAGACTGAATTTATAGGAGCTAAATTCCCCTTGGGTAGAGATGGCCACGCTGGACCTGTGGGGGTGCAGCTGGGGGCTCCCAGCTCTGCTCTCACCACCAGATGCTGAGAAGACCCCAGCCTACTGGAATAAAAGTGCCAGGAGGAGGCTGGAGTTGGCTCTGGCCTCACAGCCAGCAGCACAGCGGGCCAAGAACATCATCCTCTTCATGGGTGACGGTGAGTGCCACGGGTCACTGCCAGGCCCTGCAGCTCCCCACCAGCCAGGGGACGTGGCTGATGAGAAGATAGGGCTGGGACAAGCCCTCAGGCACTGCCTGGGGAGGGCAGGGCTGCCCCTGGTGCCGGCCCCCTGCCACCCTGTGACTCAGACATGCCCACAGGCATGGGGCTGTCCACCATGTCAGCAGCTCGGATCTACAAGGGGCAGCTGGCCGGTGGCTCGGGCGAGGAGAGCGTCTTGGCCATGGAGACCTTTCCCCACATGGCCCTGGCCAAGGTGAGTGGAGCAGTGCTGGGGGGGACACTCCCGCTAGCCCCGCTTGAAACCCCACTGCACCCGTCTTGCTTCCAGACCTACACCATCGACCGGCAGGTGCCCGACAGCGCTGGCACGGGCACCGCCTACCTCTGTGGGGTGAAGGCCAACGCCAAGACTCTGGGACTGAGCGGGGCAGCCGTCTATGGAAAATGCCAT
This sequence comes from Regulus satrapa, assembly GCA_013396955.1. Taxonomy (NCBI): domain Eukaryota; kingdom Metazoa; phylum Chordata; class Aves; order Passeriformes; family Regulidae; genus Regulus; species Regulus satrapa. The sequence continues at coordinate 315,251 of VWZN01005863.1, read as the reverse complement.
AGCACCTTTGGCAATGAGGTGGACTCCGTCCTGCACCGGGCCAGGCTGGCGGGTACGGGGCAGAGGAAACGCTGTCGGAAAGCCAGGCACGGCCACCCGGTGCCGTGCAGGGCTGGATGGACTCCCTGTAAATCCTTGCCCACGCTGCAGGCAAGTCTGTGGGCATCGTGACGACCACACGGGTGCAGCACGCGTCCCCCGGGGCAGCCTACGCGCACTCGGCCAGCCGGGGCTGGTACGCTGACGCCAACATGCCCAAGGAGGCCCTGCGGGACGGCTGCAAGGACATCGCCTACCAGCTGGTGCACAACACTGACATCAACGTGAGCTGGGGAGCGGGAGCGGGAGGGAGGGGCACCAGGAAGGCTGGGAGGGTCTGCTGAGCTCCCCGGCAGGTGATCCTGGGCGGCGGGAGGATGTACATGAGCCCCAGGCAGACTCCGGACCCCGAGTACCCGGAGGACCTGGATCAAAACGGCACCAGGAGGGACGGCCGGGATTTGATTGCTGAGTGGCTGAGTGCTAAGCAGGTAGCGTGTGGGGGAAGGGGAAATGTGACTCTGGGCACAGGGTGTGTGCCATCGGCCCTGGCTCTGCTCTCGCTGGCAGGGTGCCCGCTACGTCTGGGATAAGAAGGGCCTGGATGCAGTCGAAGACGACTCTGTGAGCCACCTTATGGGTAGGAGCATCACTGCCTGCACCAACGGCAATGCTTCCTCCTCCTCCCCTCTCTGGAGGTGTTGGCAGGGGCACAAAGCAGCCCCGGCATAGACCCCCCTCACCCTCCTCCCCCAGGCCTCTTCGAGCCCAAGGACATGAGGTATGAGCTGAACCGCAACACGTCCACAGACCCCTCCATCGTGGAGATGACGGAAAAGGCCGTCCGCATCCTGCGCAGGAACCCCAACGGCTTCTTCCTCTTTGTGGAAGATGAGTAGATCCAGGCGGGCAGCGTGGCTGGGGCTGAGGTGGGATGTGGGTCCTGGGAGCAGGTGGCCATCCGAGGGGACCAGGGAGAGGCTGACAGCCACACTCCCCGTGCAGGTGGTAGAATTGACCATGGCCACCACAGTGGCCGGGCCAAGCAGGCGCTGATGGAGGCCGTGATGCTGGACCGGGCGGTGGCGCGGGCGGGCGAGCTCACCTCCCCCGCTGACACCCTGACCGTGGTGACGGCCGATCACTCCCATGTCTTCACTTTCGGGGGAAGCACGCCACGTGGCAACTCCATCTTTGGTGGGTCCTGGAGATGGGCAGTGAGCGTCCCTCTTTCCACCTCACCCTGTTGCTCCCACGGGAGGCTGAGCTTGCCCAGGCAGGGAGCTGAGGAGAGGAACCCAGCTGGGATGGGGGGTGACAGTGTCTTCCCCTGGGACAGGGCTGGCCCCCAAGAAAGCCAAGGACAAGCGAGCCTACACCAGCATCCTCTATGGCAATGGTCCTGGCTACAGCATCCGCGACGGGGCCCGTCCGGCTGCCAGCCTCCCTGCTGCAGGTACGGGTCTGCTGGGGACGTGGCAGAGCCACGGCATGGCTGGGGACAGATTCCCAGTGACTCTGCTGGGGACTGGGTGGAGGCACAGGGTGGCTGGGGACAGCATCCCACTGGCATGGCCACGGGTGCCACACAAGGCACAAGGTCCTGGTGCCACTCTGAGGCTCAGGAATCACTTGGGCGGAAATCACGCTGATGCAGGAGTGATGGGAGCTGTCCCCCCACCCCTGGGACATCTCAGGGAGCCAGACCCCCAGCCTCATTTCTCCTCTCCCCTCTACAGAGGACAAGGACTACAGACAGCAGGCAGCTGTGCCCCTGGAGACAGAGACTCACAGTGGGGAAGACGTGGTGGTGTTGGCCCAGGGCCCCATGGCCCAGCTCTTCCATGGGGTGCAGGAGCAGCACTACATCGCCCATGCCATGGCCTACGCTGCCTGCCTCGAGCCCTATGCCACAGAGCCTGGGTGCAGAGCAGCCCGCAGGGCCTCCCAGGGCACACAGTGCTCCCCACAGCCCCTGCTCGCCCTCCTGGCCCTCTGCATGGCTGCCCTCATAGTGAGGGGCTGAGAGGCTCTGGCTGAGTCCCACTGCGGACAGAACCAAGGGATGCAATAAAGCACAGGTTGTTTGTTTCCATCTGCCATGCAAAGGTTCACAGTGGTGGTCACCTCCTGAGGTGCTGCCCTGGGCCTGCCTCCCCAGCTGGCTGTGGGTCTCGGTTCTCCTCTGGAACCAGAGCTGGGGGCACTGGGGTGAAGGAATTGAGGAAATGGAGGTGACAGGAGGCAATGTCCTCCCCAGCTTTGCCCGGCTGGGGCACAGTACACAAGGGTTGGTACTTTCTTGTTGAGGGCTGAGCAAGGAGCAGAGTTTTAGTCCACATCCATGGATTTATTGCTCAAGAAAGCCTGGGCAGAGAGCAGGGTGCTGGGTGCACGAGTGACCCCAGGTGCTCCCCATACCCACCGTTATCCCAGGTCCAGTGCTCAGAGCTGCCCACGGCACCCTGGGACAGCGCCCTGCCTGGCACCACAGCACCATGGCCAGAGTGGCATTCCCTGCCAGCACTGCACATCCTTTTGTCCAAGTGCCCCGAGCCCATCTGTGCCCAGCTGGTACAGGATGTTGTGCCAAGGAGGTGCCATGAGCCCAGCCCCGCGGCCTTTGTGCGAGCTGCTTGGCAGAGATGTGCTGAACACACACCCTGCTAGGGCTGATCCCTGTCCAAAGTTCCTCCTCAGACCTGCTGGATTCACAGACACTGCCAGCAGCGTTGGTTGGCCTGTAAGATCTCACCATGCAGCTCCTGGCACTCCTCACCCTCTGCCTCTGCGCAGGGTTCGGCACTGCTGTCATCCCAGGTGGGGAGACAAGGATGGGGATGGGGCTGGCTGCAGAGGGTGTCCAGGGGAGCAGGGAGTCAGCCTGGCTGGCACAGGCTGGCAAGGAGGGCTTGGGGAGGGGAGCTGGGGCTGCCCAGCTGAACAAGGATTAATGGGGGTTAGTTACCCCTACTCTTCTGGGGTTTTGGAACCAGTTTTCCTCCAGGTTTTTGCTTGCTTCTGTGCTGGGGGCTGATCTGGGGGAAGTGCCTGTATCCTCTATCACCACTACCTACCATGGATTTAGCCCCATCCCATTCACCAGATAATTCCCCATCATGTCCCCCTTGTCCCCTGCCCCAGGACCCTGGGGCCAGGCAGTTGGTGCATGGTCTCCCCCCACCCCAAACAGCCCCCTGGACCACTTGGTTCACGTGAGAGGAGGCCCCAGCAAGGGAGTGCCCAGGGAACACCCTGGGGTGTGGGTACCCTGCAGAGGAGCCCCAGGGATGCAGGCACGGGGGAGCTGGGACTGATGGGTGTTTGCACTGTCCCAGCCGAGGAGGAGAATCCATCCTTCTGGAACAAGCAGGCAGCTGCAGCCATCGAAGCCTCCTTCAAAATCCAGCCCAGGATAAGCAAAGCCAAAAACCTCATCCTTTTCCTTGGGGATGGTGAGTCCCACTGGCATCCCTGGCAGGCAGGCTGACACGGCCAGTACTCTGCTGAGTGGGATGTGTGGAGGGCACCTGCTGCAGAGGGTGACCAGGACCCTCTCTCTGCCCAGGATTTGGGATTCCCAGCATCACAGCCACCCGCATCCTAAAGGGGCAGCAGCAAGGGAAGCTGGGCCCTGAGACCCCTCTTGCCCTGGATGCTTTCCCATACGTGGCTCTCTCTAAGGTAAACTCCAGCATGCTGGAAAGGGGCCGTGGTGACCTTGGGAATGGGGCCATGGTTTCCCCAGGCACGGGGCTGCTGGCACCCCAGGGCTGCACATACATTGTGCAGGGGGACCCTCCCCATCCCACATGTGTCCATGAGGGTGAGGGAATGAGCGTGGCAGGGGGTGCTGGGCGGACACCCCACCCTGCCCACTGAGCCCCTCTATCCTCGGCAGACCTACAACGTGGACAGGCAGGTCCCCGACAGCGCGGGGACAGCCACGGCCTATCTCTGTGGGGTGAAGGGCAACTACCAGACCGTGGGGCTGAGCGCGGCCGCCCGCCACTCGCAGTGCAACACCACGGCCGGCAACGAGGTGATCTCAGTGCTGGAGCGAGCCCGCAAAGCCGGTAACGGGGGATGCAGGGCTGGGGGGACCCTGCGGGGACACGGGGGGGCACATTGGGGCTTTCCCCCCATGAGCATCCCCGAGCTCGGTGGTGGGGGTCCCTGCATTGCCCTTGGTGGGGCTGATGAGCGGCGTTTGTTTGGCAGGGAAGTCTGTGGGCATCGTGACCTCGACGCGGGTGCAGCACGCGTCGCCCTCGGGGACCTACGCGCACGTGGTGAACCGGGACTGGTACGCGGACGCCAGCATGCCCCAGGACGCACGGCTGCAGGGCTGCAAGGACATCGCCTGGCAGCTGGTCCACAACGTGGACATCAACGTGAGCACGGAGGAGGGGAGCGGGGACAGACCCCTCTCAGGGCTCGCCCACCGACGCTTCGTCCACCCCATGCCCTCCAGGTGATCCTGGGCGGCGGTCGGAAGTACATGACCCCCGTGGGGACGCCGGACCCTGAGTACCCCACCAACAGCAAGCAGAATGGCATCCGCGAGGATGGGAACAACCTCATCAACCTGTGGCTGAAGGCACGGCCGGTGGGTGACCTGTCAGGGACGGTCCTCTGGCCTCTGCCCCTGGCACAGGGCCAGGCACCCACTAAACTCCTGAGGGATTTGCCCACAGGGTGCCCGCTATGTCTGGAACAAGACCGAGATGCTGGCTGCTGCTGCCAACTCCAGCGTGAATTATTTGATGGGTAACAAATGACCCCTGTTCCAGGACCCTACAGGTGCTGGGACATTCAGGCACCGATGCTGTCCCCAAAACATCCCCCTACAGGTCTCTTTGAACCCGGGGACATGAAGTACAGCGTGGTGCGTAACACCACCCTGGACCCCTCACTCACCGAGATGATGGAGGCAGCTATCACCATCCTGAGCAGGAACCCCAAAGGCTTCTACCTCTTTGTGGAAGATAAGTTGGGGCTCGTGCCCCTGGGGCCAGTGAGAGGGGGGTGTAGGGTGGGGGTCGTTGGTCCCCAGCCCACCGTGGGTGCCTGTCTGCAGGTGGCAGAATCGACCACGGCCACCACGATGGTGCAGCCCACAAGGCCCTGACGGAGGCGGTGGAGTTCGACCGGGCCATCGAGCGGGCGGGCGCCCTGACAGACGAGGCTGACACCCTCACCGTCGTCACCGCTGACCACTCGCACGTCTTCTCCTTCGGGGGCTACACCCTGCGCGGCTCCTCCATCTTCGGTGGGGCTCTGCCCTGTCCTGGGTACTGCCAGCCCTGTGGCACCCTGACTGTGGCCACAGCGGTGATTGGTGTGCCTTGGCTGATTCTTCTCCAATGCCCCTTCCCCAGGTCTGGCCCCCAAGAAAGCCATTGATGGGAAAAACTACACATCCATCCTCTATGGGAATGGGCCGGGATACCCAGGCCCTGACCGGCCCAACGTGGACCCGGACACAGCCAGTGAGGACACAGAGACCACGGCTGGGTGGTGGGGTGGGGCTGGGGGCCATCACTGCCCCCCTCACCCCCTTCTCTCCCCTCCCCAGTGCAGTTCGAGTACCTGCCGCAGGCGGCTGTGCCCCTGGACTCGGAGACCCACGGCGGTGAGGATGTGGCCATCCTGGCCAAGGGCCCCATGGCCCACCTCTTCCATGGGGTGCAGGAGCAGACCTATGTAGCCCATGTCATGGCCTACGCCGCCTGCATCGAGCCCTACACCGACTGCCGCCAGCGCAACTCTGCCCCCGGCATCCGCGCCGCCCCCCTGGCCCTGCTCCTGCCTGCCCTGCTTCTGCCCCTCTTCTGCTGACCCCAGGGGGCCCCTGAGGCACAGACAGCTCCCCTCCCTCTGCACAGTGGGACCCCTGCAGGCAGATGCCTTCTGAATCATCCTGGCCTGGATGCAGCACCCCACCAAATCCCGGGCAGTGGGGTGTTAAATAAACACGGGCTGTGACACGGGCGGGACAGGCGTGTTCATGGACTGGGGGTGCCTGTGCCATGTGGGCAGGGCTGGGGGTGCTGCCCACTGCTCCCATCCCCTGGCCACGGCCCCTGGCAACCACCCAGCATATCCAGTGCTTTATTGACCAGAAACAGCAGCGAAAAATACAGCAGTGTCCGTGTGCCTGCGCTCCCAGGCAGGCTGGCATCACCCAGCCCCGGCTCCGCCGCTGTGCCCCACCCTGGCAGGGCTGGAGCACGGACAGGATGGGGCTGCCATGGGGAATGCCAGGCAGGGCACCGTGCAGGGGAGGTTTTTGGCATGGGCAGCCCCATGGTAACTCTGGAGTCCTTCCCCTGCCTTGACTGATGCTGGGATGGATGTCTGATGGTAGGGCTGTGTGAAGGGTTTGGGGTGGCTGGACAGAAAAGGGGGTACAGGGGTGCCTGGGCATGCCCTTGTTCCTCCACGGGGAATGAGAACCCCTCAGAGCGCAGGGCAGTGGGTAGGAGGGAGGTGGGCAGGAGGCAGCTGCCCAACCCAAGTGTCTCTGCTGCCTACACCCCTTTGGCAGGTGCCTGCCTTTGGGGTGACCCCCCGTGACACCCGAGGGTGCCCCCTTTACCTGGGGAATAGGAAGGGGAAACGGGAAGTTGGGGAGTGGGCACAGGGTGTCACTTAGGCAGGGGTGGGGATGGAGGGTCCAGGTCTGCTGCAGGGGGCTCGGCCTCACCACACCGAGCATTTGTGCACTGGGTTCATGGGCGAGTTCTTGGGACAGTGGAAGACGCGGCCAAACTCCTCAAACTGCGAGACACTGCCCAGGACTCTGCCAGGAGAGGGGAGGACCTCAGAGCTGGGCACCCCCTGCCCCCTGCACTGCTGCCTTGCAGCCCACTCAGGGCACGCACGTGCTCACCCCAGCAGCACCCCGAGCCCTGCCCCAGGGATATCACCCAAAATCTGCTGGCACCAGCCCTCCAAAGGGTGCTCATCCCACTTTGCACAGCACTGACATCTGTGGGGAAGGCTGGCACCCCCCATGCCCCCAGCCCACCCCATTTTGGGAGCACCCAGTACCTGTAGTGCTCTGGGGCATGCTTGTCTGTCAGCACCTGCAGGTAGATGGACTGGGATCGCCGCTTGATGCACCAGTTCTGCAGGGGAGAAAGGTGCCATGCACAAGCCACACGGGGCACCCTGGGTCCCGGCAACCACCAGGACATGACGGCCCTTCTGGCTGCTAGGGATTGAGGGCAGTGGTGCCCTGGCTGATTTTGTTATTGTAGGGTCTCCCAGCAGCCTGTGTACATGGTAGAAGTGGGTTGGGACTCATGTTTGTTATTGTAGGGTCTCCAGGGTTGTAAGCTGCCTGGCTGCAGGGTTTCCCAGAATTTTGGGGTTTGGTATTTGTTACTGTGGAGATTCTGGAAGTCATGGGGGACACACTAATTTGTTATTGTAGGGTACAAGGGAGCAACAGGAGCAGTGTGGGGTGCTCATCCAGGGCTGAGCTCTGTACCCTGAGACCAGGACCTGCTGATGCAGCCCAGCCCAGCTCCTGGCCATGGGCCCTGCATCCCCCAGGGCTCTCTCCCCATCCCTTTGGGCTGCTGGCCCCACACAAGGTGACCCTCCTGCCCCAATACCTGCTCCATATGAGGAGGACAGGGGCTCACCTGGGCAAAGGCGATGAAGAAGAGCTGGTCGTGTGTGTATTTCATGTGGTGCAGGGGGTGCTCGGGGCCGTGCTCCCGCACCCACTTCTGGTAGGCCTGGAGAACAAGGGGCTCCCTCAGCATGGCCTGGGCACTCCCCCAAACCCACCCTGAAGCCACCCCAAGCCCTCAGCAACCAGCAATCAGGATGATGCCCAGCCCTTGCTGCAGGGAGAAAGGAGGGGCTGGGGGGGTCTCCTGCCCACTCAAGAGGGGTGGCATAAGCAGCTGCCCACGGCTGTGACACCCAGGGTGAGGGGACTCTTACGTAGTAGGCGAGTTTGAGCCCCCCCATGTCAGCGATGTTCTCCCCCAGTGTGTGTTTGCCGTTCACCTGCCAAGAGAGGAGAAATGACAGCATGAACAGAGGTGTCCCCATCCCCACGCTGGCACCCAGGGCCCAGAGGAATTTCCAAGCTGAGGTGTGATCAATTGTTGGGTCTCAGGGCTGGGCAGGGAAGAGTGAGTTCTCCTGCAGGCACCCAGACCTAAGGAATGGAGCAGCAGGGACCCCACTGGGGGATGGCTGTGCCCTGCTGGGCAGGTGAGGGGGGTCTCACCCTCTGGTTGTAGACGGTGAAGTTGTCATAGAGGTTGACGATGCACTGCGCCTTCTTCAGGAACTTGCTGTACGACCGCTCCGTCCACCAGTGCACCAGGTTCCCGTGCCGGTCATACTGTCCCCCTGCCAAGGCAGCCGCCACCTCCACAGTCCCAAGGGACCCAGGAACCCTGCCTGGCTGCCTCACCCATCCTCACACCCGGGCAGGATATAGGAGGGACGCTCACCCCAGTCGTCGTAGCCATGGGTCAGCTCGTGCCCAATGATGGTGCCAATCCCACCATAGTTCAGCGACCTGTTGGGTGGGGAGCAGAGGTGGGACAGCATGGTGCTGGCAGGGATGGGGGTGACCCCGTGACATCCCGGCCATCCCCCAGCCCATACTCACTGCGGGAACTCGGGGTCATAGAGGGTGGGCTGCAGGATGCCAGCAGGGAACACTGGGGACACAGGAGAACACTGCAGTCTCCCTGCCCTGTACCCACCCACAGCACCACCCAGCAGCAGGGCGCCCTGGGCCTTGTCCCCATCCCAGATCCTCCCCTCTCCCACCCTGGGGGCGCGCCGGGGATGGGCAGTGCTCACCCATCTGGTTCTTGTTGGGCAGGTAGTAAGCGTTCAGGGCCTGGGGAGGCAGCAGCCACCTGCAGGGAGAGACAGCAGCGCTGGGCTGCAGAGCACCGAGGGACGTGCAAGAGCCGTCCCTTTGCACAGCTGGGGAACAGGGGGGCACTCCTGGCATCCCTGTGCCTTTCTGCCTACACCCTGTGGGGTCAATCTGGGCATGGGGACAGGGGACACTGGTGGCACCATGCTGGGCCCTTCCGTGTCCCCCCAGGGCAAGGGGATACCCACGCGGACTTGTCCACCTCCTGCCGGATCTTCTTCACCGAGAGCCTGATGCCGAAGGCGATGCTGTTGAGGATGTTCTTGAAGTAGGTCTTCTCATCCACCTCAAACTGGGGGGGGACACAGCCACATCAGGGGAGATGCCAGCCCCAAGAGTGTGGAGGGCAGGCCTGTGGTGTCCTCCCCACCCCGGTGAGCCTCGGTGACTTTGTGGATGTGCCGTGTGTTCTTATATCCCATGCTGTGTGCCCACAGGGGCAGCTGCTTCTCTGTCAGCTCTGTGGGGTCCCTGGGTCACGCTGGCAATCCTTGCCAAGGACGGGGCTCTGTGAGCTGCAATGTGGGGAAGGAGACACCATCCCAGGCCCCAGGGACTGCCAGTGAGGGGCACCCTGCCACAGTGAGCACCAGGAGGGGGCTTGTTTTGGGGTGGCATCTCCACAGACCCTGATGCAGATGTGAGGACCATCTTAGCCCACCACGTGCCCATGCCCTCACGTGCTCCTGGGCTATCCCTTGCCTCATATTCCTTGTCAATGGCCTCTGGCTTCAGGAGGAAATCGGGGTACCCAATCATCACCATCATATACCGGAGCTGTGGGCAAAATGAGCTGTGGGCAAAATGTGCCCCCACGCTGGTGAAGGGGCCGAGGACAGCAGTGCATGCTCGGGCCACTACCTTGGCCCTGGCTGCTCTCCGTGTCTCCTCGTCCATCCAGTCCAGCTCATCCAGGCGCTGGTCAAGGATGTATTTGATGTCCTCCACCAGCTGCTGCACCTATGATGGGTCGCCGTGGTGCTGGCACACCATCCCCACTGGCCAGACAGCCCTTGGTGGGGGCAGCAGGCACTTGGGTGATGGGAGATGGGGGTGGCTTCATGCCCATAGGCAGCATCACCTACCTTGGCTTTGCTGGCAGAGGAGAAGTGCTCCTCAACGAAGAGAGCTCCCAGGGCCATGCCGAAGTGCTTGTTGGCCTGGCTCAGGCAGATCTTACCGGGCTCGAGCTGCTTCTCGTTGCCCTCCATCTCCTTGGAGAGCTCGTGGATGGCATCGCGGAAGGGGGTGGAGAGGTGCTCACTCAGCACCACCACGATGCGCCACAGCATGTAGTTGTGAAGGATCCTGTGACGGGGACAGGAGCAGCCCTCAGCGTGTCCCCAGGCACGGGGGAAGGTGGGAGCATGCACCAGGATGGGGACACCCCTGCTCAGGGTCACCTCTGCTCAGGGACACAGCGGAGCCATGGCTGGTGGGGGCACGGGACAGTCTGGCACGGTGTCCCTCCCTGATGTGTGATGGTTCTGGTGACCTCTACCATGAGCGGCTCACCAGGTGTCCAGGCACGACCAGGATGCTCTGGGGCTCACAACAGTGCCTTTTCCCACAAGTTTTCCCAGATTTTCTGCACCCAGCCCGGCCTTCCCAGGAGGAGGATGATGGTGGGAGGTTCCAGCCACAGCTGTCCGGTGCCCCCTTCCAGGCTGGAAAAGGTGCCAGGGGCACAGAGGGTGCCAGCCCCCCTCACCTGCTGGGTGTCACACGGATGAGGTCGGACACTTTGTGCATGTAGTCGCTGGCCAGCAGCACCACCTCCTCCTCCTCCGAGAAGCTGTCATGGAAGATGCGGTCCAGCAAGCGCTTCCACTTGAGCTGCCAGGGCAGGCACTGTCAGGGATCCCACTCCATGCCAGAGGAGTGCATTGTCCTCAAGTGGGTTTAACTGGGACGGGTTGTGGGGATTGAGGGCACGGAGCAGGGGGACAGGGACAAGTGTGGGGCACAGATCCACAGATCGGGGACAGGATGACAGGCTGGCACCAGGGGTACTCACGGTGGGAGTGATGCGCTGCAGCTCGGCCAGGGTCACCTTGTGGTACATGCTGCCAACGTCCCTCCGCGCGTCATCGTACTCGGACACCGTGATCTGCACAGGGTGGGCATGGCTGTCACCACCCCCCCGTCCACCTTGAGGGTGACACAGGGATAGTACACTGGGATGGGGCACAGCTCTGGGGCAACAGGGCATCTCTGATTTGGGTACTGACCCACTCCCTGCCCCAGGAACCCTCTGCTGCCAGTGGGACCCTGAGGGCTGGTCAGAAAGTCCCCAAGGAATTGGGTCATCTGAGGAATGGGCACACACATCCCCCCAGCATCCAGACTGGGGCTCCCAAGACCTGAGTATGGAGTCTACAGGGGCCAGAGTGGCTTCACAAGGAGTAGATGTGGGGCTGGACTTGTCCCAAGGGCTGGGACTGCGGGGTGTCAGGATGTGGGACTGGGTCCCTAAAGCTCTGCCATGAGGTCCTCGAGAGGCTGAGATCCCCAAGTTCCAGGTATGAAGGTCCCCAAGGGCTGAGAGTGGAAGTCCCCATGGAGGGATTGCTCAGGAGCAGATATAGACACTCCCAAAAATCAGTGACTGAGATGTCCGAGGGCTGGACAAGGGTTTGTCCAAAGGACACCCCAAAGTTCATGGTGCGCATCCCCCTCACATTGGCGAGGTGCTGCTCCAGCTGCAGGATCTCCTGGGCTTTCTGCTCCACGTGCTCAGCCCCCAGGAGGGTGAGCAGTCGCTCCATGAACACTCGGTATGCGGCCAGGATCTGCTCAGAGGGAAGGGATGCTCAGTGCCACCCCCACTGCCCTGTGGCACCCAGCAGTGCTGGCAGTAGGGTGCCCTCTGTCTGCCAACCGTGTTGGGTGCTGGTGCCTCTCCCGGTGTCCTAAGGCATCGCTGTGCCCCCCTCACCTTCTCACTCTCCTCATCCTGCCCCAGGTAGAGGGTCCGTTCGGGCAGGGTCAGCCCGTCCTGGTCGATCTGGGTGCAAGAGACACGGGCGGTGGGTGAGCAGAGAGAGGGGGGCTGTGCTGAGCCAGGCGCCCCTCGCCTTCCCCCGCCGTCCCTGGAGCCGAAGGATGGCAGTGTGCTGGAATGGGCACGTCGGTGCCTCGCTTTCCTTCCCGTTAGAGGCTGCTAGAGCTGCAACAGGCAGCATGCAACACGCTGGGAGTGCTGGGCAGAGAGCAGGCCCCTGCTCCATGGCCTGACCCGCACACAGGCTGCGTCATAGCCCGCCCCATGCTGCCATCACTCCCTGCCCCGTCCCTGCTCCCTGGTGTGCCCCCACCTGCCCCACGGCCCGCCCCACTCCCGTGCTGCAGCCCGCAGGGTGAGCTGCGTGGGCACCCCTGCTCTTCACACCCGCCCCTGCTGCGCTGAAACCGCAGCACAGCCTCCGAGCCACGCTCACACCGGGGCACACTCGCACGTGTGTGCCCACACGCGCACACAAGCACACAGGACACGCAGCTATGGGTGCTCACATCCCTGCACACGCACCGTTTTCCCTGCTCCGTGCACACACTGGCACACGCACACTGAAACACACTCTCTGTCTCAGCCCCCCGCAACTCACCTCGCCAGCCC
>VWZN01005863.1:285091-296436 GCA_013396955.1 Regulus satrapa | reverse complement strand
TGTAAAGTGTGGTTATTCTGGAGCGGCGGGGGAAGCGCGGCTGATGGCAAAGTGCCTTTTTGTGTGTTTAATATGCATTTTTTTCCAGCGGTGCATTTTCAGGCGGGTAATTTGCTGTCTTTTCAGACCCCGATCAGTATCATTTCTCCGGCAATGACAGCTTTTATTTGCACTGAAATGAATGCTGCAAAATTTCCAAGAAATAGCCGAGGCCCTGTTGGCTGCCCACCCCCGCAGGGCCGGGGCATGGGCACCCACCCCCGCAGCCCCCTGCCCACGGCCCCGCTTGGCAGTGGACTCCTGGGGTTCTGGGCAGATGCGTGTCCCAGTTTGCACACCCCGAGATCGCAAGCGTGTGCGGTCCCCTGGCTCCCCTTTCCTGGAGAGGTGTGCAGATCAGCGTGTCACACCTAGGGGTGGGTGTACACACCCACCCCAATGTGTGTGCACGAACAGCCCCCAGCACGGCACCTCCTCCCCTCTGCACACACACTCTCTCCTGGTTTATGCATATCCCTGCCTCAGCATGTAAACACACACACACATACACACACACACACCCACACACACACACACACACACCCCCCTACCCCTCCTTGTGTGCTGGCGGGGTCCCTCCCCCCTTTGTATCCTCCCCCAGACCTTGGCATAGCCCTCCAGATCCAGAGCACTCCGCTGGCAGGAGGGTTTGGGGGTCTCCTATTGACCCCGCTCTGCCCCCAGCACTCGGGGAAATCAAGGCACAGAGGGGGCAGGCACAGATGGGAGCTCTCCGCCCAGCGCACGCCCTCTGGGCACAGACACCGCTGGGTGGGAGGCTGGAGGAGATGCAGGGGTGTGAGCGTGGCTGTTTGTCTGCACCTCTGAATGTTGGGAAAGAGGAGAAATGCTGTTTGTGTAGGTGTGTGCCGCGTGGGCGTTGCGTGCCAGAGCTGGTTCGCCGGAGCCGCGCCGCGGGCGTGCGGTGCTGCCTTTGCAGAGGCCGTGATGCTGCGTGTACACACCTGGCTGTGCCTGCGCCTGCCCCTGTCAGCCCCCTGCCCCTGCCACGGTGTGTCACGGCACACGCGGCCCTGTGGCCACCTCCGCCTGGGACAGCAGCCCGGGATGTGCCCAGGTGGCCCAGGTGTGGCATGAATGACAGGGTGCCCGTGCATGTGCAATGCTGCACCCCCTGAGGATGCTGTGGGGGGCTGCAGGGTCCTGAGCCTGAGCTCCCATACACCCCTGGGCCCAGAGCCCCAGCTGCAGAGGTGCTGGTGCCTGGCATGGCCAAGGTTAACTCTGCTGGAGCCCACGGGCACAGTGAGGGGAAGCTTTAATTTAATGAAGTGTGAGGCTTTTTATGGGCTTTTAATTACGTGGTGATAATTAACATTAGAGGCCTCCGGGTCCTGCTGGTGCCAGGCTGCCCTGTGCCAGCTTCTGACTGTTTGTAAATAAATCCCGTGGGATCCGTGGTGCCCACCCCAGGGCACCCAGCTCCTGCAGCAGGGAGCAAAGCCAGCCCCAGCCCCCTCCTCCCCAGCCAGGGCACAATCCACTGCAAAATGTGGGTCTCCACCACCTTTCCCCCAGCTGCACCCAACCACCTGGGTTTTTCCAGCCCCGTGCCTGACCAGAGCTGCCAGCCAGCAGTGCCAGGTTTGGTGAGAGCAGGCACAGGCGGCAGTGCCACACTCGTCACCCCTGCTGCAGCCCAGCCTGGCCGGGAGCAGCCCCCCGTGCTGGGGCTAATAGGAAGCAATCCATCAGGGAGCACTGGGCACACTGCCCACCCGCCAGGCACCTGATGGATTTATCGTCCAGCACCCAGGCAATTTCCTGCCCTCCTCTAATCGATAAGTGAGGGCAGGGGGCAAGGCCAGCTTCCCCCTGCAGGTCATGATGCGTGTGGGGAAATAACAATGGCCCAAGAAACAGGTCAGGAAGACCCAGGTGTGTAAGGACCCCACCACAAATCATTTCCCCATTTTCTGCCAGGTCCAGGGATCAGCACCCATAGGCGTGGGGTGACTACAGATTAAAGCATCTGGGTGGTCCCCATCCAGCAGCACTGGGGGTACAGAGCAAAATCCAGGGTGCCATACACGGCAGCCATTAGGGCCAGCACCCGGCTGCCTCCCCCACCCACCCAGCCTCACACAGGGAGCCCAGGCCTCCAGGCTCCCCTCCCCCACCCTTTCCCATTTAATTTTTCCTAATGAAAGGCAGGAGGATGGCGGGGAGCTGGGGCACCAAGGTCGAGGCTGCCTTTAATCAATCCCCGCTGCTGGCTGGGTGCCCGGAGGAGCTGGAGGAGGAGAGGATGGGGGCTGCGGCAGGGGAGGGAGTACAGAGGGGTTCGCAGGGTGCAACAAAGGGACTCCCAGCAGACAACTGGGGCACCCAGTGCTTGGCCCCCCCAGGACCCTGCTACGCGCCACCCCGAAGAAAAGGCACCGTGAATGCACCGTGCTGCCCGTCCGGCCCCAGAGCTGTGCCGGGATCCTGCCAGGGCAGCTTTAACCCTCTGCAGGAGACATCCCCACAAATCAAACCCCCTCCCTGCACCCACCTCTCACTGTGGGGTAACCTCTTTGCCCACCGGGATGGAGACACCGGGGCTATCCCTCAGGCTCAGGCTGCTGAAGGCACCGGGCAAAGGAGTGCGCAGGGAGCCCCGGGGGGCCTGGGGGTCACCTAGAGCTGGGTGCTGGTGACGGCACTGACCCCGTGCACCAGCACGGTGGGGCCCAGCCCGCGGGTGAGCAGCTCCAGCTGGTGCAGGTAGAGCGGGTAGAGGCTGGTGTCGGCCGGCGGCCGCGGCAAGTACAGGAAGCGCACGGCCGGCGCGGGGCTCTGCTCCAGGACCAGTTTGTTGGCGGCACACACGTACTCATCTGACACTTGGGTGGCGTTGCTCGGGAAGTTTACGACCCCTTCCTCCTCTTCCTCCTCCTCCGCTGGCCCTCCTGGGCGCCCCTGGGAGGTCTGCCAGTGCAGGTGGGTGATGGCATCCCAGGGCACCAGCTGGATCTGGGCCTGGATGCGCAGGTCCTTGAGGAGCTGGCGCAGCTTCTCCTCCTGGGCATGGGGCATGGTGCCTGCCTCCACGCAGAGGAAGAGGCGCAGGCGGGCCCGGCGCCAGGCCCGTGCCATGTTGAGGACACAGGCCATCTGCAGCAGGAACAGGCTGCAGGTGTCGGCGTAGCGGGCGCTGTCGGGCCGCAGCAGGTTGACGGGCCAGACGTGGATGGTGGGCGGGGGGCTGGCGGCTCGCCGCAGCTCCCAGGCCTTGTCCAGGCTCTCCAGCTGCCGGGCCAGCAGGACATTGCGAAGCATCTTCAGGGCGTCAGCCACAATGCCCACGTACTCCCGGGCTGACAAGAGTTTGGGAGCGGTGGGTCCCCGCAGCGGGGGGAAGCCCAGGGGCACCTCCTCACGGGCGCTGGTGAAGGCGGGGTGCCGGGCCAGACCGTCCTGCGGCGCCTCGTCGTCGTAGAAACCCAGCACCAGGGTGTTGGGGCGCATCCCGCCTGCCAGAGAGACCGCGCCAGCCCAGCTGAGCAGAGGCTCCACCAGCTTGACTTTGGCATTTCACACCCCTCAGGATCACACCAAGACCTGACTCGATTTTCACTGCCCACCCAGTACCTCTCCCGCGTGGCTTTGGGACTGTCCACACCGGGTGCTTACAGACCCCTTGGCACATCTCATCCAGGTGTCTTCAAGCCCCTCAAGAGTGATGCTTCCAAACCCCAACCTGCCTACAGCACCGCTCGCCCCAGATGCCTCCAAGGGCAAACGTGGCTCTGACATCCAGGTGCCTCCAAACCCTTGGCAATTCTCAACCCACAGGAACAGCAGGATGGACCCTCACCCGTGTCCAGAGCAGGCACCACTTACCGAGGCCAGAGGTGAAGAGGAGTTGCCGGACACCGTGCCGCACCGAGGGTGCAAGGGTGAGGCTGACAAAGGCCTTGACGTTCAGTTTGTCCACCAAGCTCAGCCACGACTCCTGCTGGGGCTGCAGTGGGTCTGAGGGCAGCATGTCTGGGTGGGGGGCAAAACCAGCATCAGTGGGACAGGTATAGCTATACTGGGGCTAACCCTGATGTCCACCCGTGCTGCAAAACCCTGTGCCCACCCCAGCACCCATGAGACAGAGAGGGGGATGCAGGTGTTTACAGAGAGATATATAAAATTATACATAAACGTATTAAAAAAACCCAGGCAGCCCCATTCCCACTCCCCAATTTCAGCCCATTAGTCACCACAGCAACAGCAGAGAAGGGGAGAGCCTGTGCATCAGCCATGATGCGTGCCAGGGAGAGCACACGTGTGCAAACCAACACACACGAGGGTGAAAACACGCCCTCAAGGCACCTGGACACACAGCAGCAGGCATGAGGGGAGGATGGATGCAGGCACACGCGTGTGCAAGGCTGTGCCAGGCGTGTGCCCACGTGTGTGCTGGGTGTGTGAAGGTGCTAACCTGGCTGGCACATGCCTCATGTGCACACCAACACCGACACACGCAGGAGCCCCACGTGCACGTGCAGGGATGGACACTTGGGCACATGCATGTATAAGTGTGTGTGGGACAGACACAACTCACTGATGTCCCTCATGCCAGCCAAGCCCAGTGGGCCACACACGTGCCCAAAACGCTGCCATTCCCCAGTCATCAACTGGGCAGCAGTGCCAGCCCAGGAAGCCCGGGAGTCCCCTGGCACCACAGCAAAGTGCAGGGGCCGTTGGCACAGGAGACAGGGCAGATCCTCACCCAAGTCCTGCAGCTCCACGTGGCCCAGGACGTAGAGGCCGCTCTTCTTGAGGTCATTGACAAAGTCGATGAGGCGGGCGCTGCCTCGCGGGTTCTGCACCATCAGCAGCATCTGCGGGCGCCAGAACTTGACATGGTCCTTGCGCACATCCAGCATCAGCAGGTACTTCCGCACCTGCAGGACGGAGGGAGGGAAACAGGTGAGGAACCCTTTTTGTCTCATCAAGCCATCCCCTAGGGATGCCAGTCCTGAGGACGTGGTGCCCAGGACACAGCTGAGCTGCCAGAGGGACACCAGCTTTCCACCCCATAAGGGGACAACAGGAGGGCAGGGTTTACCTGATGAAAGATGAGAGCCTGGCTGATGTAGCCCCAGGTGCTGCTGGGTGAGAGGTAGTGAAGGGCAAGGAGGAGGAGGAGGAGGAAGCCCAGGCTCGCCGAGGCCGACACGGGGCTGATGAGGAACATCATGACGCAGCAGCCCGCAATGCCCAGCAGGCACGTGTGCCAGGTGAAGTACCGGAAAGTGGGCCTGCAGCGGGGAGGAGGGGACACTCGCTATCATGTGGTGCCCGTGCTGCCTGTAGGGAAGGACACAGCAAGGGGAGCTGTGCCAAAGGGCCACGCCACACCGCCCACCCCCAGTGACTCCGCTGTGGCAGCCCAGGGCGTGCATGCTTGGAGAAGTTATGGAGGAGAGATGATATCTCTCAGGGCACTGGGCAGGCTGTTGCTGCCAGCCCTGGGCAAGCAGGGCAGTGATAGCCACGGGGCTGGCACAGTCCTGGCACACCCAGGTAGTATTGGGCAGCGCATGGCAGCGCTGGCAGCCGTGGTGCCCGCTCATTCTGGTGCAGGGAGGCGAAGGCGGGGAGGCGGGAAGTTGTTATTTTCTCTAATTGCTGTTTTTCCTGAAAGGTAATTAAAATCCTTTTCCGCTGTGCTTGATGGAGACCTCAGTGAGGGGAAGGGGGAGGCACCAGATGTGGGGTGGGCGAGGGGCCTGCTGCTACCCATCCCAGCAGGCTCCCCCAGGCACCGATCCTGCCCCATTCCGTGCCAAGTTAAGGAAGCAGCTGGGCAGGGTGGATGGGGGCCAAGCCACAGCCTGGCACAGGCATCAGCTCTCCCTTGGGAATGGGGCCTTCGGGGGACTCCCAGACAGTGCCACCCAGCCCTTTTTGTGCAACACCTCTGCCCACCTGAGGGACTCTCCCTGCTCTGGAGTCAGCATCCTGCACTGAGGGCAGTGGGCATCACCCAGGAGGGAGATCAGCCTCCCCCAGCCATTCCCTGCCCCCCAGATTTGGGCAGCCCTACCAGCCCAACCTCACACCAGAGTACCCCACACTCAGTGGGGTAGGGCTGTGGCAGGCTGGGACTGCCTGCCACACACACTCTTTATTCCTGGAAGATATTTTCTCCTCCTCCCACCCAGAATCCCCCTTCCTCCCTCCCTCCCTCCCTCCCCTTCTCCGTTAGTTTAATTAGCACTAATGGAAAGTGGGCTCCATCACTGCTTGGCAAACTGCCCGGGGGATGCCGGCCGGGCACGGGCTATAAATTACCTCTGGAAAGCCTGAGGGGAGGGGGCAGGTGGTACCCAGTGGTGCTGGATTTATCTGTACCCACTCAGCAAAGCAGCGCCAGTGCACGAGAACCGTGCCAAGCCAGTGCCATTCTAGGACCTGTCCCCTTCTCCCTCCCCAGGTTGTCTCTGCCCCTCTAATGCCCAGGTGAGGGGTGCTCAGCATCCCTGCCCACCATCTCATCATAAATCTCAGGCACACGAATGGCAGGGGAATCTCAGATAGAATGGAGGGATGGGTGCCTGCTGAGCATCTCAGCACAGCCTCTCTCCCCTGTGCCAGAGGGTACCTGAAGTTGGGGGCCGAGGCCCATTCCAGCGCCAGGCAGGCCAGGTTGACCGTGGCATAAACCAGGAGGAAGAAGATTGTCACGACACTTGCGATGGTGTTGAGCTTCCCAGAGAAGAGCACAATCTGCAGAGAGCACAGGGTGAATGCATACACTGGGATGGCATGGCAGGCATGTGCCCAAGCCATCCCTGTCCACTTGGGGTACGATGGTTAAGGGTAGAAAAGGGATCCCTTTCCCCTTTTGTGATTTATCCTTAATTCATGGGATTCCTCCCACCTCAAGGAGGGAAGGGCACAACTGCAGCAGGACAGCCAGGGCAGGGGGACTGGGGGAAGAATCCCAAGGGATAGGGGGATGTGCCAGGCTCCCCAACACCCAGCCCAGGTAACAACCAACCTTCACACAGAGAGGCCAGGAAGGAAGCACTGCTGACAAACTCACCTGCACCACCAGCCAGGAGAGGATCACTGCCATCACTGGGTTACCACTGGCAGATGTCTTCTTGGCCAGTGCCAGTGCCCGGCCTGCAAGGCAGAGCGGGGAGGTGGGGCCGGGACAGTTGATAGCCACAGGTTCAACCATCAGCCAGGAGTCCCATCCCCACCCTGAGTGCTGGGGCGGGGGCAAATTCCAGGGCATGCAGGTGACCCAAATGGGCACACACTGACCCACAAACCATCACCCCCACACCAAGAAGGGAGTTCCCTGAGGTCTGGGCTGGTCCCCAGCAGGGACAACCTGCTGAGTGGTTGCCAGGGCATTCTGGGCACTCACCAAAGAGATCATCCCGGGCGAGAGCGTACAGGATGCGGGATGCCCCAATGAGGTTGCTCATGGCTGCAGAGAGAGTGGCAGCATAGATGCCCACAGTGACCAGTGGTGGGAAGATGCTGATGTCACGCAAGAAGCCATAGTCTTTCTGCAGGAGGATCCTGGAGAGGGACACAGACACCTTGGCATCCATCTCGGCCCAGGCCAGCATGCCCTGGCACCAGGCACACCCTGGCAGGCGGACAGGTGGCCGTACCTGTTGCAGGTGGCACACATGAGGAAAGCCAGCAGGTTGTAGACGAGGTAGGTGAAGAGCACAGCAGAGATGGTGCCCCGTGGTATGGAGTAACTCGGGCGCTTCAGGTCCCCTGTAGGCAGGAGCAGGCAGCATTTGTGCCCACAGGCACAGCACACCCCTGATCTCTCCCAGCCTCATCTCCTGCTCCCTGTGCCACCCTGCCAGCCATCTCCTGTCCATACCTGACATGTTGGAGCCTGCCATGATGCCAGTGCAGCCGTTGAACATCACTGCGAACACGGAGCTGAAGCTCATCATCTGCCCGGTGGTGTAGTCCACCCGATAGCGGCCTGCAGGACACACGGGCAGGGGCTGTGACAGGCTGTCCAGGGTGGCACAGCCCCACCCCTCCATGTCCCCACATACAGACTACAGGAGAAAACACCCCACGGCGCCGGCTTTGTGCCCAGAAGCTGCCCCCACCCTCCAGCAAGCCCCGTGTGATTGGCAGCGCCCGTGGCCATGGCAGGGTGGGGAAGCCTCTCCTCACCGCCCAGGTTGTCTCGCAGGGTGTCGAGGGAGAAGCCGGTGAAGAAGCCGTCGTCGGTCTCAGTGCCATTGACTTTGGGCAGGCGGATGGGCACCTTCAGGGGCCGTGTGGCGAAGAAGCTGACGAGGATGGTGCCCAGGACAGCTGCGACGATGAGGAAGATGAGGAAGGTGGCCTTGGCGTAGATGGAGGCACCCACAAGGCACACGAGGAGGCAGAGCGCCAGCAGCACCGTGCCGTAGAGCAGCTCGTACCAGTAGCTCTGGGGCAGGACGTGGACACCTGTGCCCGCTTCTTGCCCTGGGCAGCGACAAGTCAGGGTCAGCTAGGCTCAGAGGGGGCATCATCAGCTGGGAGCTGAGAGCTACCAGCGTTGTGTCAGGCATGACGGGCACCAACTCCCTGCCCAGAGGAGGCAGGCATGGCTGGCTATGCTGGGCACGGTGCTTGGCATGCCTGGCACAGCACCAGGGCTGCTCAGATAAGGGACACCCGCTGTCCCCTGTATCCCGCGCAGGGCGGTACTCACCAGGAGGGATCCCAAAGCTGTCCACCACCGCCTCCACCAGCCCCAGCACATAGAGGGCACTGCCACACACATTGGCCAGGAAAAACATGATCCCGATGCTGCCCCCAAACTCTGGGCCCAAGGCACGGCTGATCATATCTTGCTTGAGTCAAGGGAAGATGTCAGCAGCACAAACCACCACCATAACGTGCTCCCACCCCTCTCTCCCAGGCCAACAGGGTCCCAACCTCAGCATGGCACCCCAAGGTAGTCACTGAGCTTTGTCCCACCTGCCCTGTCCCAGTAGCACCCACGGCAAAGGATACAGTAGGCTCCTCCAGCGTCCAGGGCGCCGTTGGTGGCAATGGCACACACAGACAGCACCGTCATGCCAATGATGAAATACGCCACTACAAACATGGCCAGGGCCTGGTACAACCCAGCATGACCCACCACGAACCCTGCCGAGGGTGGGAGAGGCCATTATGCCCATTAGCTGAGCACGGACAACCCAACAGAGTCCCTGGGCACAGCCACCACACAGATCTCACCCCACTGAGGCACACGGCTGCTCCCATCCCTGCACCTACAGCTTCCCCAAGGACCTGCCAGCCCCCTCCCTCCATTCCAGGATGAGAATGCTCCCACCCACAGCAGCACCCACCAGCATCCCCCACGGCCAGGGTATCTCCATCTCCCCGTGTCCAGTCCAGGTGCACTCAAAACCCAAACGAACAGGGAAGGGGCTCTGCTGCTGGGACCCCTGTGCCCTGCTGCCACCCTTGCTCGCCAGAGTGCGGAGTCAGGAGCTCCCCACAGGGATCCTGCTGCTGCCCCGCTCGCCTCCAGCACAGCGGGAGGGGCCCAGAGCCGCCCAGCCCGGGGTGACGGGAGCGGACCCGGCTGCGGCCGGAAGGGGATGCCCGCGGCTGTGGGCGATGCCCGATCTCAGCCACAAGCCAGGCCGCGGATGTGCCCGCGGGAGAGGCGAGGGGGGGTGACCGGGGCACCGGCACCGCAAGGAGCCCTTGGGGCGACAGGCTGGGTTTGGGGGCACCCGCTGTGGGCCCCAGAGAGGCGGAGGGCATCCGAGCGCCAAAAGTAAGGGTGGGCGGGGGTGTAGGTGGAAAAAAAGGGATGCCCCGAAAGCACTGTGGGCACAAGTAGGAAGGGCTGCTAACCAGGAGAGCTGGGGAGCGTGTGAGGTGTGGGGGAAGAGGGGAGCTCACAGGGAGAGCCTTGGGCCCGCCAGAGTGAGAAAGTTCCTCTTGCTGGCAGCTTTCTTTTCCCTCCTCCCGACACGTCCCCTACAGCCCTGCAGTCCCCAGGGTGACACAGCCTGCGCTGGGGGACAGGTCAGGCAGGGAGACGCCGGTGCCCGCTGTGGGGTTGGGGGAGCCAGAGCCTGTATGAAGACCCCAAGCACGGGAGTGGGAAACGGGGTGAATGATGGCAGGGGAGCGCCGTGCCCCAGGATTGGGGGGGTCTCAATGGCCATAAGGCCCTCCCACGGCCCAGCGGGCGCCCCCCGGGCACGCAGCCAGCTCCCGCCCCAGGCTTTCCGTGGGCGGAAAGCGAAAGAGGAAAAGCTTTTCCCGTTCCCGGACCAGAGCAAACACAGCCCGCCCCCGCCTGCCCCGGGCCATGCCGGGGCACCTACCCCCTTTAGGGTCTCCCAAAAGGCTGCCAGCTGCCCCAGCCCGTGCCCATCCTGCTCCCTGCGTCCCCAGGGATCGCAGTAACAGACTCATAACACAAACTGGGGGCACGCTGGGAAACTACGTGTGCCCTTTGCACACACGCAGAGGGGCAGCTGAGTTTCTGCTGGGGGACGCCAGGGTTCTGCCCTTGGGACGCCGGGTGGGATGCGGGACAGAACTGGGGTGCTGGAGCCTGGCACTGGAGGATGCCTGGGAAGCAGCGGGTCCCAGAACTAGGGCACAGGTGGACATGAGGGCACTGGAATCTCACTTAGGGAAGGCACTGGGAAGACACAGGAGTCCTACTCCAGGACACCGGGGTTTTGAACTAGGGTCCCTTAAGGGGGTCCCTAAGGTCCTAACTGGGTTCCTGTCCCGCAGATTCCTGTCCCTGGGTCCTGAGACCCGAATGCCCGGCCTAGTGGGGTCAGGTGGGGACACACAGCACTGGGACCCCAGCCCGGGGCAGAAGTGAGCAGGCAAGGGCACGAGGGCTCCAGACTGTGCACTGGGGTACGCACCGGAGGGAAGCTCTGGCGCTGCAGCAGAGACAGAGTCTCGGGAGAGGGCACTGGGAGGGCACTGGAGGCTGGGCACAGACTGGGTGGCTCGGGGCTCCAGAGAGGGGCCCCCAGGATTAGACGGGGCCGGGCTGCGGGTACTAAGCAGAGCTGGTGACTCTCGGGGGGCCCCGGGCCGCGGCCGGGAGCGGGGGGCGCCGCGGGGGCGGCGGCACTCACCGAGGCGCAGGAAGAGGACGACGCTGAACATGGAGAGCAGCGTGGGCACCACAACGCCCAGGAACGTGGGCAGCTTGCGGGGAGCGGCGGCGGCGGCCCGGCCGCGCTCCCGGCCCCGCTCCTCCTCGGCCGAGCCGCCGCACAGGCGGTACGTGAGCAGCGCGCTCCGCTCCGAGCTCGCCATGGCCC